>VSMD01078595.1:0-151655 GCA_008750895.1 Mirza zaza
ATGTCATCTAGATTTAGCCCAAATGGTTGAGAATTTGAAACTGAAAAACTGGTAACACTGCATGTGAATTCCGGCGGGCCAACTGTGCACACATCTGGGGCTGAGTGTCAGCCTGGAGCAGCCAGGGTGCCCTCTCGTCCCTCCTAAAGGAGTTTGGCCTTGACAACTGAGAACACCAAATGTTTCTGTCAGTTTCGGGGTTAGCTGGTTTCTGCAAACACAAACACCTGATTTATTCTTAGAACCCCAACTGAACATGACATGCTGGCATCAGCACACAGATGCATCAGTGACAGCACACACAAACAAATGCAGTTTCGTAATCTCAGAAACCTGGGTCCAGAGTCCTCCCTTGGGGAAGTTGGGCTGAACACTTGGCATAACTGTCCCCAGCTTCCTCCACAGAGGGCTCTGGCGGTCGGACTCTAACTCGAGTGATTCTTCCGCTGTCGTCCTGGGAATAAAGACTAGATGCTGCTGGGCCCACTAGGGAGGAGGAACATTCAGGAATGTCCATTACCCCAAGAACAGGCCTCTCTTAGGAGAAGAGAGGCAGCTGCACAACTCCCACAGCAGCCAGCCCTGGGGACATCTACACAGTGAACTTTCAAACCGAGTCACGTAATACATCGCATTTAAACTGTGTCCTTTCCGTTTAACAGACGCGTCCAGCCCCAGGCTGCACAGGCGCGAGCTGCTGGGTCGAGGGCGGGATGGGCAGTCATCCTGTGCTGCCTAAGAAACACGCGCTCTTCCCAGGCCGAGTGTTGTGCACGTTTTGTAAACAAAGTATTTTCTGTTTTTTAGAGAAACTTTCAATACTTACTTCCTAAGTACCTATTTTCTAAATAGAAATACTGAAGAAAGTAAGAAATGATAAGCCCGTTATTCTCTGCATAATTAAGCAACCCGATGGGAATTCTAACTCCTGGCAAACCAAGGCTACCCTCTGAGACTGCATGTCTCCAGCTGTGGGGTGTCGCTCGGAACAGCTGCACGACCAGAGCGAGGTGCAGCCGTGGGCAGGACAGAGCAGCTCTCCGCCCGCCCGCAGGCCCAACGCCAGGGCTCGCGGGCGATTCCGCCCTGCCGCCGCCCCTTGTGCGGTGACGCCGCAGCGCTTGCACGGGGCGGGAAGGGAGCCACAGTCCTTCCTCCTCTGCATCTTCCCAAGAGAGAAAACGCAGAAAATGCAGGAGGAAGAGACGGAGGAGGGAGGGAGAGAACACCGAGGACCAGGAGGGGAGCCGCCTTCCGTGCTCTGCTTCCCGAGCCGCGGGCGCCTTTCTCCAGAGTGGAGAAGTGGTGTTCGACCTCGGCCTACCGGCCTTTGTCTGCTCTTCCGCTACTGCTTCCTTCTCTCAGCCCCTTCATTATTTTGCCCACTGAACACCAACTCCCCCGCCTAAACTTCACACTGGACACTGTGCGACAGCCGATCACTGAGCCAGTCTGCAGCAGAGCCACCAGGGCACCAGCCCGCGGCTCTCCCAGCTCTTCCTCATTCGCTCTGCCCCAGGCCCCTTGGACCTCCTCCTCTGTGCCAGCCACCTGTCAGGGACACCGGGGGCAAGACCCTGGCCTCCCAGAGCCTTCATGCTAGCCGGGAGGGCTGGCAGGAGGCAAACGCTGACCAGAAAGTGTCACCTGCCAGGCAAAGTCTAGGGACTAGGAAGACACACGTCCAGGGACCCCACCCACCCCAGGGCAGGAGGGGCCCGAAGGGTGAGCAGGAGTAAGGAGAAGAGAGGGAGAGGGATAGGGCGTGTGCAGGCCCCAAGGAGGCCCCGACGGCAGGCCAGGGCCGGGTGGGGAGAGCCAAGACCAGACAGCCGGGCGGTGAGGCCCTAGCGCCTGCCACGAGGGGCAAGGGGCCATGGCTTCCCATGGAGGTCCCGGCCGTGGGAGCTCTGGGCGCTTGGTGATTCTACTTCTCAGGGTAATAGGAATCCGGCGCCAGGACTCCACAGGACCCCAGCCTGACCCACACTAAGCACCCGACTCTGGCTTTCCAACCGACAAAGCCACTGGTCCGGTCTGTAGGGCCCCCACTGAAGTATAGGGTCGAGTCCCCTTTGCGGGCCCACTGTCTGGCCAGGGCAGGGCTTGTCCCCAGGGGGCGGAGGCCACACCTGGGGAGGACACTCTCCGGGCCCGTGGGCAGACTCTTGGGCAGGCCAGCCCCACAAGGCAGCCTCCCGTACTCTCTGGCCGGGCCACTCTTATCCAGGGACACCGCGTGCCCAGGCGAGGAGGAGACAGCCCCAAGTCCAGAGCCAGCAACCCACACGTGTCCAGTCTTGTGCTGGGCACTTTAAGGACACCGCAGATTTCAGTACTCACCACAGCCCTGCCACGCGGGTGTGAGCCAGCAAAAGAGCTACGTGGCGTGCCCGCCACCCCTCACTCTGGGGTGGGGTGCGCAGGGCCTGGGCTGGTGGTGCCTGTCTGGAGGACACGGACGGGAACCTCTGCACCACACACAGGCTGCCAATCATGGGCCTCACTGGAGAAGATGCTAAGACGCCCGCTCTGAGCTGGGCTCCGGCCCCGCTCCCGTAGCACGCCAGCCCCCGCGGTCATCCCCGGCGCAGAAAGTGCAGCATCTCAGGCTGAAAATTGTGGGGTCCTCCCCATTGTTCCTTTGCACCCCACATCTGGCCTCTCAGTTCTCCCTCAAGACAAATCATTTTTTGCCCACTTTTCCCACCTGCTCTGCTGCACCTGGCACCTGCCTCTGTGGCTCCCCATCCTCCTCTGGTCCCTCTCACCTCAGCAGCTGAGTTTGAGTCAGATCAGACCACTCCTCTGGCTCACAGCCCTCCAAGGATGACGACCATCCACCTCCCTGCCCAGTACTCCCCAGTCCAGCCTCTGCACCCTTCTCACTCCTCAAACCCACCAGGCACACACTGGCCCCAGGGCCTTTGCACTTGCTCTTCCTTCTGCCCAGAATCCTCTTCCCTAGGTACCCACTGGCTTGCTTCCTCCTTTTCTTCAGGTCTCTACTCAAAGGTCACTTGTCAATGAGACATTCCCTGGCCACCCTATCTAAAAGAGAAACCCCTCTTTTGCCCCTAACAAGTCATAACCCCTTGCTTTGCCTTCTTATTTTCCTTCGGAACATTTATCACTATCTAACATTTTTTTACTCATTTATCTTGTTTATTATTGGATTTCTCCCAACCAGAATATAAGAATCATGAGGGCAGGGATGTTCTTGGTCGTTTTGTTCACTGCTGGGTCCTTAGCACCTAGAATGATATCTGGCACATGGCAGGCATTCAGTGGATATTTGGTGGAACAAATGAATGCAAAACCAAAACACTAATTGCCCAGTAACTAAGAATCAAAGATCACCTGACTACTTGTGGAAGTAGAATCTGTTGCTACAGGGACCAGCCCAGTTCAGACGTCACAAGGCCTGAAATAGGTGCTTTAAAAAAAGGATCAAAAAACTCCAGGAGCCTCAAGCAGTCAATGGGGAAATTCTGCATGTTTATGTTTTAAACTGTAAACCTTTCTAGATGTGAGAGATATAAATAAAGAGCAACCATGAACCATGTTAGGTAATGAATAGAGAAGATTTAAATTACAACCTAGGCCCACTGGCGTTAGAGTGCAGAAAAATCGAGAAGGAAACACCTTGCTAACCCCCAGGAAGCAGGTAGCTCCCTCCTGTAGTGCTGTGGGACAAGAAAGACGTGGCGTATCAGATCCACATCAAGAAGTGGGTCAGGCGCGGGCCGGAGAGTGCAGCCAAAGAAACTGGAGGACAGAAGCTAGACAAGCCCTTAGGTGAGCCTCGCCCTACCTCTCCCAAATGGAAGGCCAATAAGGTATGCGAGTGAACACTGTGCCTCTACCGCAGACGGGTTTAAATATCCCTGCAGATGTGTCACCGTGACACATACAAGGCCCATGGGTGGCTGCCAAGCATAACACCACAGAGTGTGTGCAGAGAGAAAAAGCACAGTTCTCTCCATGTCAATATTCTCCCCCACTGCAATACCCGGGGGACCAAGAAAAAGGGCTCAGCATCCCTTTAATTGCATGCAGACTCAAAAATGCAAGTGGGGGCCAAGGCTTGCACAGACACAAGAGTTGCCGGCCCACTGCCAGCAGAAGCTCAGAAACCCAAATTTATTTCCTCACAATGCTTTTCAATGAAACTAGAGTGCAAATCTAGCTCAGAAATAGTCCCATAAATGTAAACTAGGGAATCTGACGTGGAATTACACTGAAAAAGCTGGCATGATCAAGACAGTACAATACACACATCTGGTTGCCTTTTGTGCTTCTAGTTTATATATCCAGACAATCTTTTCATGCAAATAATAAATCTGCATGGAAATAAGGTGTAATCTTTTTTTACATTACTATGATGTATTTTATTTAGCAAGCAATTTCCCTGGACTTAAAAGGATCAAAGAAAGGAAAGGACTTCACCTGGCGTTGCACAACAAAACTCAGGGGGTGCCGGGCAGGGATCAGCTTGCCTCCCTACAGAGAACCAAGGCTAGAATGGACACAGGGCTTGAGTCACCCCCTCTGGTCCCAGGACTCCTTCTTCACCCTTTCCAGGGGGTGCTGGGCAGGCCCTTGCAGGAGGCCTCCACCAGACAGGACGCGCCACTAGCCGAGGAACATTCTAAGAGTTCCATCCTGGGCTGTTAGAAAATCCTTTACACCCACCCACTGGTCCCACGCTAACCACCCCTGCCAGCCCGGCCACTCTCACATCCCTTCCCTACTTCTGAATTTTGTTCTCCTTTAGGCACTTGATGGCAGCTATCACATCCCTCTGAGTCTTCTTTTCTCCAGGTAATCACCCCCTTCCACACTCTCAGTGTATCCCCACACCTCGGCCCGCACTGCATGCGTGCAGGAGACGGAGCCAGGCAGGCGCAGAGTGCCCCACATGCCCTCCCTTCTGCTCTGCCAGGCAAGGCATTTTCACCCGGGGCCCAAGGCATCCGCACCCGCGCCCTCTTCTCATCACCTGCCAACAGCCCCAGCAGAAGCAGCTGATGCCGGCAATAGCAATGACAAGTGGCACTTGTGGAGGGCTTACATTTAGACCCTCCCCACAAAAGGCAGAGGCAATAGGTACGATATTACAGGCGAGGTGCCACACGGGATGAGCCAAATGGGGAGCCAACTGCAACCAGTCTGCTAGGGTCACGGCTCAGCCCAGACACCAGACCAGAGTGAGGCCCAGGGCCTCCAGTGTGTTTGTGGCCTGCCCTACTCCAGGGAGCAGAAGGAAGCCCAAGGGCAGGCCTTCTCTCTCAGGGCCCAACTCGCTGGCTTTGGGAGCCTTTCCAGAGGATGTGTCATGAGAACTGAGCTAATTAGCCACATAATTCACACACTGGGGTGGGGGCCTGTCCCCAGGGGAAAGCAGAGGTTATCTCGGACCTCAGCCAGACTGGCGCTAAGGAGACTTGGACGGCCACCCTTGCGTTCCGTCCTTCCACCCAAGGTTCTAGCGGTCTCCGCTTAGAGGACTGCAAAAAGGAAGGCCTCTGCGCGAGTGTCCCTAACGCTCTGGGCTGCAGGTGGTCGCACACCAGGAGGAGGGTCTCTGCTCAGAAGTCCGTAAGCCTTCCCTGCCCCTTCTCCTCGCCTGGCCCTCGCAGGGGGACCCTCTCTCCAGCTTGCCACCCACCCCCAAGTCTTCCCGTCTCCAGTTCCGCCCTCTCTCTCTTCTCCGCTCTTCCAGCCCCTCTCTGCCCAGCTCCAGACGGCCGCTGTGGCAGGGCGGTAAGAAACGGGAAGCCACTCAGTTTCTGAAACGAGAGTCCCCTGAGCCAGGACCACTCACAAGGCCAGGCAGGAGGCGGCTGACGCTAATTAAACCCAAATGAGGACTCAGCCCTGGGGTGGGGATCCTGGGCTGTCCGCTGTAGCCGCAGGCAGGGGGGGGGGGCCCTCCGGAGGAGGGACAGAAGGGCTGCGTGGCACCTCGCACCCAGACTCCGCTGTCGCCAGAGGAGACCAGAGGCGCAGACAGCGGCGGACCCGACGCTAACCCCAAGTCAGACGTTGTAGTCACCGGGTCCCAAGCGCTTCCCCGGTACCCGCCCCCGCCAGCCCTCCCGGGGGCGGGCGCCCACCACCGGGGCAGGGGCGGCGCCGAGCTGGCCGCCCCACTCGCGCTGGTCAGCCTGGGCCCCCCTCTCGAGGCCGCGCCTCTCTGACAAGGGGCTCGCCCTTGGGGACGGTCAGGGCGCCTGTCTGCGGCCTCGGCCCCTCTCCCACCCCTGGGGACGCCTCCGGGCTTCACAGACCGGCTCCCATCTTTTGGGGGCACAGAGTCTAAGTGTCCCCAGTCTATGCCCGCGCCAGGGGCGGGGGAGCGAAGAGCAGTCGCGGTCCCGGTCTGAGTAACTCTCCGCAGCCTCCGCCGCACTTCAAAGCTCTCGCGCCCCCCGTCCCCACCCCGGCCCGTCCTGGCGCCCGGCCCCGCACCTTGCCGCAGCGGCCCGCGCGCCAGCTCGGGCCGGTCCTCGGGGAAGGCGTCGCGGAGGCGCTGCCACAGGCGGCGCAGGTCGGCGAAGCTGCGGTGCAGGTAGAGCACGCTGCGGTCGGACCACTCCGTGCGGATCTCGAAGAACTCCTCCTCGTCGCCGCGCCGGCTCACGATGAGCCTGCGGATGCCGTTCACCCAGCAGCCGCGCACGAACATGTTCACGAGCGACGTGCCCTCAAACACCGCCGAGGCCATGCCGCGCGCCGCGCATGCCCCCGCCGCCGGGGCGCCCTCCGCCCCGCCGCCCGCCCGCGGGTCTGCGGGCCGGGTCTCCGGGGTCCGCCCGGGGCGGGCTCTGCGCAGGGCCGGGGCCGTCCGGGTCTCTCCGGGGCCGGGGCCCTCCTGGAACTCCCTGGAAGCCGCGAGCCGCCCGCGCTCGCAGTGGCGCGGGGCCGCGTCGCTCGGGCCGGCCGGCGGGCGGCGGCTTTATAAGGCGCTTCCCCCGCGGGCGGCGCGGCCGTCGACGTCGGGGCAGGCCGCGTCCGCCCCCTCCCGCCTCCCGGGGAACCGCCGCCGCGGGCCGCGCGGAGGGGCTGTCCGGGCCGGCCGCGCGCCACGTCGCCGCCCGGCAGCGCGCCGGTGCGGCCGCGGGGACCCCGGCGCCAGGCGCGGGGCCGAGAGCCGAGCGCTCCCGCCTCCGCGTCCCCCGCGCCGCCCGCCGCTTCCGCCCGCCTGGGCCCCGGGCCGCCGGCCGGTGACTGGACGAGAAGCCGGGAAGGGCGGGCCTGCGCTCACGGGGCGCTCGCGGAGACTTTTTCTCTTTCCGTTTGCGATCCTCGGGACTCCAGCGGTCTGGGGCGACGCGCCCCGCCTGGCCCGGGAGCGGGGCGGGACTGCCAGTCGCGGGGTCCCGAGGCGGGGCCGCGCGTGCCGGGGCGGGGGCGAGGCCCGGCCGGGCGCAGGCGTCAGAGGGGTGGCCTCGCCTTCGCGCCCGGAGCTGGGCCGGCCCGCCGCGTCCCCCAGTGCCCGGCGTCCCCGCCCGCGTCCTGCCGAGCATTCCGGTCGTGCCGCAGCCGGGCCGCGGCCCAGGACGGGCGGCCGGGCGGGGTCCTCACGAGCTCCGCCGGGTCGCCCTCTGCCAAGGCAGGTGGGGCAACACGGTGGCGGGGGCGTCCCGGGCGAGCCGCGCGCCCTTGGGGAGCCGGAGCCGACCGGAACGGCCCGCTCTCCTGGGGAGAGCGGATTCACAGCCGCCGTTACTCGGCTGTGCCTCATAGAAAGGTCATCTCTAGCGGCAGTTTGAGAACCGCAAGTTCTTCCAGAAGTGGCTGGAGCGGCCTCGCATGGCGGGAGGCGCGGGCCAGAGGCCGGGCGAGCAGCCCTGCGGCGCAATGGAAAGTCACGAACCGAGCGCGAGAAGCAGAGGCCGACGGCAAGTGGCCTGTTTCTTGGCTCAGCAGCCACCAGACGCGCCCCCCCACCACGCCACGGTGTATGGTGTGTGGAGACTGCGCCAGTGCCTGGTGGGTGTCGTGTCTTCCGAGGCCGTCGTTTGGGGTTGCCTGCACCTCCCTGTGTTGGTCCGCCGCCCCTTCCCCGCTGTAAGCTGGGAGGAGGGCGGTCTCCAGTCGGGTCCCCCACCCCGTGCCGGGCGTTGGCGAGTGCTGGGTGCCCACTGACCCGAGGAGCCGGGCGAGGGAGGGCAGAGGCGCTGAGGGCGCTAGCAGCCCTGGAGGCACCGCCCGCAGTCCCATCCCCTCCGCACACGCTTTTCTGTGGCTGCCCCAGGTGAGCAACATCCCCAGGACTTTAACGGCCAGAATTATGGCGCTGTTGTTTTTGTTTTTGTTTTTGGCTCAAATAAGACATTTTATTTTCTCACAGTTCTGGAGGCTGGAAGTCCCAGATCAGGGTGCCAGCAGGGTTGGTTTCTCGTGAGGCCTCTCTTTGCGGCTTGTAGACAGCCACCTTCTTGTTGTGTCCTCACATGGCCTCTTCTCTGTGTGCACATGGGACTGAGAAGGAGATTTGGTGTCTCCTCTTTTTTTTTTTTATTTCGGCATATTATAGGGGTACAAATTTTAAGGTTTCAATAAATGCTCTTTCCCCCCTCCCCCCACAAGTCTGAGTTTCCAGCGTGACCATCCCCCAGACGGTGCACATCTCACTCATTATGTAGGTATACGCCCGCCCCCTCCCCCCGCCCACCTGTGTGGCTCTGTTTTGAACTGTTAGGGAGCAGCGCTGACTGTGTACCATCTTTGCTAGGAACAAACAGGTCTTCGTTCTCCTGTTGGCTGAGAGGCCTAACTTTGTGACACTGTCTTTCAGTTCGTGCCAGGTATTCCTGGTCACTAAAGAGGAGAAAGTGTTTTTCATATTCGTCATGTTTGTTTTCTAAGGAGACCTGGAACTAGAGAAAACTAGATGGCCAAGTAAAAATAGCAAGTGCCCAAAAGCCACTAATAATTACAGAAATTCAGATTAGAGCACAATGAACTGTCAGCTTTTAGTCCATTGGATTGATACAAACTTTTAAAATCCATTAAATAAAATTATTCAAAATCTGGAAATAGGGCCGATAGAATAGTCATCCTTCCAGTGTGTGTCCTTTCAATGACATAGTGAAGCATCATTTAAAGGCCCAAGGATTACTTAATTTTCTAGTACAACATACCATTGTTCAGTATTGCTGTTTACAAATAATGAAGGGCTAAGGCAGACTCTATGAAGTTATATATTAATTTGTAGATTTGTGCCTAGTAGAGATGCAAATAATTTCTGTCCTAAAGAAATGATAATCACAAAGGTTATGATTTGTTGCTCCCCTAGAATATTAATCATTCTTGTATCTAGCCTAGCAATGCTTTTTTTTTTTTTTTTGAGACAGTAGCTTGCTCTGTCACCCAGGCTAGAATGCAGTGGTGTCATCATAGCTCACAGCAACCCCCAAACTCTTAGGCGCAAATGATCCTCCTGCCTCGGCCTCCCGTGTAGCTGGGACTACAGATGGGCATCACTGCACCCAGCTAATTTTTCTATTTTTAGTAGAGATGGAGTCTAGCTCTTGTTCAAGCTGATCTCAATCGCAATCTTATTTTAAGACTCTTTTTAAGGACTATATAAACCCAGTCCCCTAAATGGTCTTTGAATCAGCTTCTTCATCTTAAAATTTTCTTGTTATTAATGTGTTGAATACATTTTAGCACATGCATTCCATATTTGTAGAAACATTTAAGAGGCATATTTTTAACCCGTGAAATTTATACTTGGTTGAGTTTGACAAGAACAGTAACTTTCACAAAGTTATGAAGAGGCACGTACCCTTACAGACTGATTTTGAGTGTAACAGTTGGAACAGGCTCTTTGGAAGGCAGGTTAGCAGTAGTTGTTAATACTGAAAATGTGCATAACTTGTGACCCAACAATTCCCTCTTCTAGAATTCAATCTTAGAAATATTTCCATATATGCACTAAAAAATGCACAAGGACATTCACTGGTGCACTGTTTGCTAAAGTGAGAAATTGGAAATGACTTCAATGTTGATCGAAAGGGGGAGGAATAAATTAATGACACATAAATATGATGGAATTTTATACAGCCACAAAAAATGAATCAGTTATAAAAGTATGGATAGATCTCAGATATAAGATACCAGTGGAAATGGCTGATGGGTACTGCAGTTGGTAATATAGATACATATGACAAAGCAGTAGTAAATTTGGAAAGATACCTACCAAACACATAAAGGTGCTTCTGGGGTGGTGAACAGACCAAGATAACAGAGTGTCAAGAGGGACTTTTGCTTTATCTATAATGTTCTTATACACATTTTAAATTAAATGAATGCATATATTACTAGTATATTTTTTCTAAGGGAACAGAGGCCATAGGAGGCTGGAAGGAGACGGCCAGTGCTTGACTCTAGGTGGTAGGGATAAGGGCTATTAATATTTTCTTCTTAGTGTTTTCCTGTTATTTGAATGTTTTCTGATGATGATGATGGTGAAAGAATCTCTGACATAAGTATTAGAACTGACTACCTGTCCTACCCAGCCACTGGAGAACTCCAATCGTAATCTCAAACTGCTCACTTTTGTCTTTCTGTGAATTGGGAGTTTAAAACAAAAATTTAAAAAGCTCCCAGATGTTGTGAGGACAAATAAAATGGTATATGGCAGAAAGTGTGCTGTAAACACCTTTGAGGACCCGTGTTACATAAATGTCAGTAACAGATACCGAGGAGGCGGAGCGGTTTCCTGTTGCACCCACAGCTGACGAGCTAGTCCAGCGCCAGAGGCTACACAGTAGAATGTGAACACGCAACAAAGAGGAGCTCTCTGGGTCACCTGTCCCGTCCTCCCAGCCTGTCTAGAATTACAAAGGTGTATCTGAAGAGGAGCCCTGGCTGTAGGTAAGAGCTTTGGAAACCAGATACTTCAGTCTGATCAATAAGAGTAAACAATGGGAATAAAAGACTTCAGGAAATTCAAGGCCTTACTTTTGAGGGGATGCTTGGATGTCCTGTTTAGGTTTCCTTGGTTGTGGTTTTGTTTTGGTAGAGTTTTTTTAAGTTCTGTCCTTTCTCCCCAGCCCTCAAAGTGAAGAGGAAGACAAGGCAAAGGTTGGAGTCGTTCCTCCAGGTCACCTAGGGGACCCACTCCTCTGGCATCTGACAGCACAATAGGAAGCCCGTCACTGCTAGAGTCTGAAAAGTAAGACTGACTGCTTAGGGCCAGGGAGTGACGGCAGGGTGAGAGAGGAGATGCGGGCCCCAGGGTGACCCTGGCCCCATGGGTCTGGCTGTTTGTAACCCACACCCATGCTTTGGAACCTCACTTGATTGACAAGCTATTCGGAAGAGCACCCTGATTTGCATTTTGAGTTTCACCTCACAGGCACAGTAAGGCAGTCCGGTGAGCATCCCGCAACCCGCAGCTGTCCTCTGTTTCCCTTCCAGATAGCAGTGATGAGACCTCACAGTCGTGAGCATTTTCAGACACATTCACTGCTGGGATCCTGCCACCAGCCCCCGGGGATGAGGAGGAGAAGATCATTGCTCCTCTGCAGATGAGGAAACTGAGGGCTCGTGGAGGGTCTGGAGGCCTCTAAGGCCCTGCCAATCTACCAGCCCCACCTGGCCTTGCTCCAACACACTGGCCTTCCTTCACCGTCCCAAAGTGCCACACACCTTCCCACCCAGACCCTGCTCAGGCCTGACAGACCTTCAGTGTGCAATGCCCCCACCCCGGCCTTGGCTCGCTGATTGCTACTCATCCTTATGCGCCTGCGAATCCCCTGGGATCTTGTTAGAAAGCAGATTTTGATTTAGTAGAGCTGTGTGGGGCCTGAGATTCTGCATTTCCAACATGTGCCTGGAGCTCATCTTCTATCTGAGAGCCACTCTGAGTAGCAAGGCTGATGCTGGCATGAGCCTCGCTTTGTCTGGACAGTGTCAGGAAACACTGTGGGACAGTCGCACGATACCCTGCCTTGGTTCGTAGTTATAACGAAGTGTTCACTGTGTTTTCCTGGCTCCGATGTAATCTCCATGAAATCAGGGACTGTCACTGTCTCCTTCATATTTGTATTCCCAGTGCCATACACAGAGCCTGGCACATGATAAATGCTCACTACATGTCTGTTGAGTGAGTGAGTGAGTGAGTGGCATGAATGACCAAATGAGACAGAAAGCTAACACTGGTCTTCCCACAGAAAATGCTATTCCTTGATTTCCAAGGATGGGACACTAGGGAAAATTTCACAATCCATCATCAAATCCAGATTTTACTGGAGACCCCAAATCCCAGGCAATAAAAGGGGAAAATTGAAAATGTTTGTGGTGATTATCTCTCCAGAATGGGATTATAGACTTTTAATTTCCTTTGTGCACTTTTTGTTTTCCAAATTTAATGAGATGAGCAAGCACCTCTGCAGTCACTCAAAAGTCATGAAAGTTCATCTAAGCAAATCCTTTCTCGTATCATCTCCATGGTCACTTCTCCCTTGTCACTGCATATGGTGACCTAGCTGTGTGGCCACAGTTCATCTCTGCTCACTGTGACTTGGTCTTCTCCACTACAAAGTCAAATGGACTGCAGATACCCACTGAGACTTGCTCCAGCATTAATTCTCCATATATTCCTTCTCAGCTATGATACTCAGCCCCATTCCTGACTCTCTCATTTCTGCATGTTCCTGCCAACCTGAAAGTTTTATGCTGCCTCCTTTCTGAGCAGGAATCTGTGACTTAAGGCCTAAGCTGCCACCCAGCTGTTTGCATAAATTTAAGTTGCCATTTTTAAACATTAAGACTCCTAAAAATCAATGAAAATCTAAGACTATTTAAGACTATCAGCATTAGAGCAGGGCATAATGAGGTATGCCTGTAGTCTCAGCTACTCAGGAGGCTGAGACAGGAGGATCCCTTGAGCCAGGAGTTTGAGATCAGCCTGGGCAGCATAGCAAGACTCTGTCTCTAAAAAAGAAAGAAAGAAAGAAAGAAAAAGAAAGAAAGAAAGAAGGAAAAAGCTATCAGCAGACAATCAGCATTAGTCACAGCAACAAATAATCCCCACCGGGAAGGGGTGCTAGAATTTTACACTTTTCACATAGGGCATTCCAGGAAACATTTTAAAAATAATATATAACCCATGAGATTATTCAGTAAATAGCCTATCGACTGGCAAAGCATTTGTATCTTCTCCTCGCACCCACTCTATTTTTCCTGATGATATGGATGCTTGAATATATTAAATGATTTAACATCACATTTTGGGTTGAAGCTAAACTTTAAAAAAAATTATTAGTATACTAAAACATTCGCTCAACCTACTTTCAATGGGCCACCATGAGCAGAGTTAGTGAGCTTGTTTGTGGAAACTATGTACGAAAAATATGGAAAGTTTAAAGTTAAAATTTGAAATATTTTGAGATCAACATTGTGCCTTGAGACATAGTGACACAGTGCTTGCCCATAATATTTACACTAGGACTGCCTGTTATGATAGACATTGGGTCTTTTTGTTTGTTAGATTAAATAAGAGATCATTGTTACAACCAGGATTCTGCATTTTCTTATCTTCTGAATAGAAATAGAGTTTCCATGCCTGAACTTCGTTCTTGCCTGTTTTGAGCTAACATAGCTCCTCAGATTACCCATTAATGTTAGCCGCAAACAAGCAGTGCAACTTTTCAGTTTTTAGCACACAGGCACCGAGAGATGGAGATCTGACAGCAGGGACAGAGACGTGCACATGCAGATATGTCTCATCAGATTCTGCAGAAGACTTAAGACGACTTGCCAAGATGTGAATACAATAAGAAATGCATAAATTAGAATTTACAGCCCAGGGAAATGCAGGAAACAAAAAAGGAGCATAGGGAAATTAGTACGCAGACAAGTAGCCACAGCAGTGTATCAGTTATGAGTGTGGGATGCGATGGCCTCCCTCCCGGGCTGCCGGACTTCTGCATGGCCTGCCCCTCACGCCATCAGCCCGGGGCTCCGTCTTATCCCTGACACCCTGACACTCTCTCTGTCTGCCCCTCTGTAGCTATGTTGGGCGGGTCCCACTGCAGGGCCGGACACTCTTTCCCGTGTCCTCCCCACTGCTCCCTCCCTGTCTCTGCTCAGAGCTACGCCTTCTCAGAGAGGCCCTCCTTGGCCACCCACCTGAAAGGGCCCACTCCTGCCCATCATTCTGCATGCCCACTGTTCTCTGTTCTTCAGAGCACACGCCAGTATAGGGCTGTGCACGACTTTCCCTCCCTTGCATGCAAGCCCGTGAGAGGGGCCTTTCCCTGCGGGCAGCCTGCTTATCCAGGTGGCAGCGACAGGCACGGCTGCGCAGTGCAGCCTCTGTCTTACTCACTGAGGGTGCATCCACGTGCTTTTAAAAATACCAACTGAGCACTCAGATTATAGGGTGAATGTCATTTCATGTAAAAATTCTAGTCTGAGTCTGATTAATCTGCACAACAATGTCTGAGGAGCATCTCACCTGTATTTGGTGATGGGAGAAGCGAGAATCTGGAACTGAAATTTCCCATGGGCCAGGAGCTGCTCTAGCGCACGAACAACAGGACAATCGAGACCCCAATGTTGTCTGCCCGAAAGTTCGTCCATGGGGGATTTTGGCCTAGGAAAAATTTCAAAGTAACATTTGCTGACAGTTGGCTATGCATCTACACATATGAACAGTTACCAGCATGGACTTCCGGTGATCTTACCTGGTTAACTTTGTTATCAAATAAAATATGCTTCCAAGTAACTGAGGTTAGGGGTATGTTTACCAAAATGATAATTTTGGTGTTAGAATAGTCTCTTAAGCCCTGCTTTCTGACAAAAGAGTGAAGCCAACCATCAATAAAGTCACATCTACTACATAAAAATAAAACTGTATAATGAACATGAAGAATAATTCTTAAAGCACTGGAAAACTTAAATATGAACAGGATATTAGATGACATTCCAGAATTTTTGTTTATTTTCTTTAGTGTAATAATGGTATTTTGTATTGTAAATGTCCTTGTTTTTAGGCTTTGCATACTAAAGTACTTAGTAGCGAAGTGCCGTGATGTTAAAAACTGTCTTTCACCTGGCTCTGCAATACATAAATAAATAGGTAAATGTAGTAAAATGTTAATAATTGTTGCATTTAAGAGAAGGGATTCAGGCCTTTATGGTGTTATTCCATTCTTTCAACTTTTCTGAATATTTGAAAATTTTCACAAGAAAAAGTTTGGGAGGGAGAATAATGTTTATATTTCTACTCCTTTTAGTATCCAGATAATCTAAACATGGTTTCACATCAGTAAGCTATAAATTAAAAGGAAGAGAGGAGAAAAAGACCTATCATCTGCCTTGAGAAACTATTTATTTCTGCTGATATTCTCATGGCAATATTAAGGCCCACATTCTATATAAGCATTAATGGCCACAGGTTTTTATCAACCTCATTAAAATTAATCCCAAACTGGTTATTATTCATTGAGTCAAGGTTCAAGGAAAAAAAAATCAACAAACCCTGGGTGTCTATAGTACATGTTCATGGACTGTTCACAGTGCGTGTAATATAACTTCAGAGAGTCATCCACAAGGAGATGAAGACTGCGGCAGCAACACATTTACCTCCTTCTTCCTGAGAAACGTGGTCTGATTGCTCACTCTCCTCACCAAAGGACACAAGACCTGCCAGAAAATTTCATCCAGAATATCGCCTTTTATACCCAAACCCCTAAGTTAGATATTCAACTAAACTTTAACAGAAACATTTAACATTCTAGCTGAAGGGACTTTAATCATCATTTAACTGTAGTGGATGTTGCTTTCACTGATGCTCTGCAGGGTGGAGGGATTGTCCCGGATGTGTTTGCATTATTTGTGTCACATAACACAGAGATTTTCTAGACTGTGCCCCAGTAAACACTTCATTCTATGAGTGAATGCAAAGAGGGTAGAGGTCCTTCAGGCTGTTCCAGGAGTTGCAGAGGGAGACCTGGGCCAACGTTCATCCATCTGCTGTCTGTCCCTATCTGTGTGCCCACCGTCTCGTCCGCTTTGTGCAGTCTTAGTCTAAGACATGGTCAGCCACTTAGGACTAGGCGAGCAAGAGCCCTTGGTTCAGAGGACTAGGCTGGATCCCATCCCGCTCACTCACCTCCCGAGAACATGCGGTGGACTACATTTCAATACGTTTATTAGCATGGATGTGAATTTGTAATGGGTGGGATATTTCACCTCTAACCTCACCTACATAAAGGGGCTTGGATATGTCCCCAACAGCATCGCTGAGTAGGAAGGACTTACTCTGCTTGGGGGCAATTATAAATGGTTCGGGCTATCGGGGAGGTAATACGAGGCTATGTGGGGGTGCTCCTGAAGGGGTTTGGGTGGAGTGAAGCATCCTGTCCACAGGCAGGTGTTCATGGAGGGTCCTGACCAATGAGAACAGACCTGCTCTTCCTAGAGCAGGTTCTCTATATGCAAGCCTGGCGTGGCTTCCATACAGCAGCACGCGCTGGCTGCCAGTCAGTCCTCTCCATGCCCAAGTCCCTCCCCACCCACTGTCAAGGGCACTCCTGCCTCCGTGTTCCCTGCCACCCTTCCCCACCACCAGGTGACTTTAGGCTTTTCTTTTCCTCTCTTTCCAGGGCATACCTCTTGCTTCCTGACCCTCCTGCGGCCTTCCTTTTAGGGTCTCAGGAGCATCACTCTGGCGTGGGAAACCCTGGTTTATTTCTCTCTGGGTGACTGGCACATTTCTAATTCTTCATGAGGGCTAGTCTCAGGGAGTGGGGGAGTTTACATGAAGGCGGTATTGAGGCTATCTTACCGCGAGCCAAGAGAACATCAGGGTCCCAGGTGACCCTCCTTTCTAAAGCAGATAGTCACATCCTGATTTCCTTTTTGGCTTTTGTATTATATTAGTATTTTCGTACCCAAGTTTACTCAGTGCAGGTATGGCTATATCAATGAAAGCCTCTCATTTTCCTCTCTCTGCAGTTGGCCTGAATAGTTATTCCCAAGTACAGTCCAAATTATTTACGCTAGCTGTCTGCGCCTCCCAAGTATTTCAGCTAATCGTCAAATTTCTGCGATGCGTTGTCTCGTGACTGTGTATACCTCACCTATGGGGCTTAAATTCTGCTGAGGTGAAAAGGGTGCAGTGAACTGAAACCAGAAAAAATCTTGGGCAATGAAGCAAACACCAGTGCCTTGATTCAAGGAGTGACTTTTATAGAATTAAGTACCTTTGTACCAGTTGTTATGATGAACATCCTGACACTTATCCAGACAGGAGGGTAATTGAAGTTTCTTTTCCCAGGGGCTTTCTAATGCAAACATGCAAAACAACCTGGCCTCAGTTAGCCCAAAGCAGAAGTCACAAGGGCAAGATTGAAAAAAATAAGTAAATAAATTTTTAAGGAGATGGAGAAAGCATTGCTTTCCAAAAACATCCAATTTAGGCCAATGACTGAAAAAGAACTAAGAATAACTAGAACATTTATTTCTTCCTTCTTTAAAAAAAATTTTAATTGCTTATAATGCTTATATTAGACCTCTGAACAAGGAGTGTGTGTGTGTGTGTGTGTGTGTGTAAGTTTATGCTTGATGGTCTTTCTTGTTACCATTTCCCAACCCCCTCAAACTATATAATCTAGAAAACCAATGCTAGTTCTGATGACTGACTTTGGGCTAAACCATAGCTGTAGTTTGGAAGCTAAGCACTTGCAGACTATTCTGCAGGTTTTGCTTTTTGTTAATAACCTATTTTAAAGTTCAGCAGACTGGCATCTCTTTTGATTCTGATTATATACCTTTTGAAACTCCACTCCATGGTGGCGTCAGCAAACCCTAGTCTAACAAGAAGTAAGATTGTGTTCTTGGTTTGCCCTTGTGCTGCGTTTAGGAGACAGACTGAACCCCAAAGCAGCTGCCTTGACAGAAGCCACACGGTCTTGTCTCAGACGACACTGTCAGGTGGCTTTGTGTAAAGGCAGTGCCTCTGAGATAGCTGGCCGCCAGCAGCCGTGTGGGCATAGCTGGGGCCAGCAGCCAGGGCTCGCCTGACGTCCACGTCCTTCACACCCCTGACCACACCCTCATGTAGTTGGAGCACTGTCTAGTCTCCAGAGGCCTTTATGTAATTTTATATTCAATGATAGTAAGTCTTGATGATTAATTCTGCTGCTTTGGGCCCCTTTCGGAGAAACAGGCTTTGACTTGTAGTACATATATTTCAAATTGAGAGAAGAAAGAATTGAAGAGACTGTTTTCAAATGAATTAATTCCAATGATTTTGAGTCACACGTTAGAAGAAATGTAATTCCTGCTAGAATGCAACTACATTTGTACTGCTCAATTATTTATAGTAACTATTTCATCCCAAAGCTTATTTGAAGTGGCTTCCAAAAAAATGAATGGAATTACTGGCCAGGGATGTTGGGCAGAACTGGACATATCCGATGGGTTGTGTTTCTCTATTACTGTGCCTGTTCCTTTTTCTTTATGAGGTCTAAGAAATGAAGAAGGGTGACTGGCCAGGGGCACATAACACCAAGCCTGGGAATTTCCTGGTTCAAATCAGAGACTTACACAAAAACAGACAGGGCTGAGCATATTATTCAGGCCATTTTTCAAGCGATTTAACTGTTTTATATAAATATCAAATTAAAACCATTTTAATTTGAGGAAAATACTTCCACGTATCCCAAGTTAATTCAAGTCAGATCCTCCACTGCAAGGAAGCTAGCACTGTCTTCCGGAAGCCTTTCCGGCCCTGCTTCCTCCCAGTGTTTATTCCTCAGTCGCCGGGTTCCTCTTTATGGGCTTGCAGCTTTGAGGAGCAGTCCGAGTTTCCCAACAGAAGGCATTTCCACAACCCTCATGTCAAAGGGAGAACAACACACAGCCCTCTTGGTTGGAGCGGGGTGGGGAGGAGGGACATGAAGGTGCAGGGTACGGTGCTATTGTCTCCTCTTGGCCAGAGCCTCGTGGTCTCTCAGGCTTTTCCGTGGAACAAAGCACGGCCGGAAAACAACACTTTAAGAAAGTTCCTATGACAACGTGTTCTGAGCCAGCACGCTTCCTAAGGAAATGAAACTCCTAAACGCCTCAGCGACTCTATCTGTCATCTTGACAGAAGTTGTCTTTTTATTTTCTTGCTCAGTTTGCTGATTATAAATCTAGATGTGAAACCTATAACCATTTACTTAAGCAGATATTTTCTTTTGCATGTGTAAATTTTTATTTTTCAATTTAATTCTTTAAAAAATATGTTCATCCAACACCATCTTTCTCTCTCTTTGCTCACTTTTTTCTCATCCTTTCACCACTCATTCATTCATTCATTCACAGGTTTTTATTACCAGGTAGTAAATCAAGTGAAAGCACTAATATGAGTGGAGAATTCTTCTGTGCCCTTTGGTTGCTTCTTAATGAGAGGTAAACAATCACTCTACCTAGAGAAGTGACTAGTGTTCAGGGGTTTTGCTTAGTTTTTCAAAATTTAGATTTGTTAGCCTAAGTGATCATGAACTAGCAGGCTCCTGAGGACTATAGGAAAGGGAAGATGATATTCTGGGGCTGATCATCTGGTACCTCTGGTAAGTTCATATATCAATTTTTAATTCCACCATGATTTTGCTTTCAAAGTAGAAGAAATTTGTAACATACTGTAAGCAACAACTACTGTATCCCTGACTATAATTGACATGAACCTCTTTTAATGTTGCTTAACATTTAGTATGTGGTCATGCCATCTGTACCTTCTTTGGAATGCCACTTGGGCAATAAAGTTTGGGGTTTTCTTCTACACATCCAGGCGTCAGACCGTTTATTACTACCTCAATTTTCTCACCCATTTTAAGAGATATTTTCTTTGTGGCAATGAGCCCCCTTACAGATTGAGTTCACAACTTGAAAGCCACTGGTTTTAGACCTTTTTAATAAATTTAGAATGGCATGTTGGATTGTCATAGCAGATATCTCATGTCGTCTTCATAAAATTCACTTACACACTTCTGGATTTTAGTCGGTCTATAGACTAGGGAAGAAATCTGATGGGCATGCAGCTCTATGAACAGGAATTCCCCCGACTTCCAAAATCATTCTTCTGCTAAGAAGAATTATCACCATGCGGCATACTTCTGCTATAAGAATTTCTACCGTAATGTGCTAATAATATTTTGCAGTAAAGAGTACTGTGTCTGCAAGGCAAGCAGAGATATAGAGATACACCCAAGTCTAACACTAGGTGGAGAGTAACCATGCCTAACCACAAGGGATAAAGACGAAAATAACCATTTCATTCTTGTCCTTCCTTTTGACTTTGTTGCTGCAGCTCTGATGTTTGCATCGGGAGCAGTCGGGCAGGGCTCACTGGCACACACCTTCCCAGATCTAGCCCTGCATGCTGGGCAGAGCCAGCCAAGAGGCATCCTCTCAGCTGGGCAATTCGGAACCAGCCACATCTTCTTTATAAGGAAAAGGGAGGTCTCCAGGATTACTTTCTATTTTTCATCACTTCCCTGCCTAATACATGCCACTGTATTTGCGTAGTATCTATTTAGGCCACCCTGGGAGCCCGTCTCTGGCACCCAGAGGGTACAAGAGGGTATTTGAAGGTGTATTTTATCCTGTGTGGTGTCTGAGAGTTGAGCCTCTAATCTCATTACCAGCCTGTTTGCATCCAGTGAGTCTTCAGAATTGTACCTCCGATTTGTAAGCCTAGCTAACAATTACATTTAATTGCTGAAAGATGTTAAATAAAAGAATGCTTTCAGTCAGAATTAAATCAAAGATCACCCCCAACCCCCAATCTGGCTTCTGTGCTTACTCAGTAGAGGTTGGCGTTATAAAACTCCCTTCCTCAGGAGCACTCATCTTCACTCAGAAAACCATGTAGAAACTACATTCAAAACAGCATTGTTTAACCCAGTCATCCACTAGCCACCTCAAAGAATCATAAAATCCAGACCTGGAAAGTGTACTTAACTATTGACACACCAGCCAAGGGAAATGGCACAGAATCCCAGATTGGTGAGATTCATGAATAAACTGCCCATCCCTAAAAGAGCAGGACAACACAGAAGTCACAGCTCAAAATGGATAATGATTTCACAGAGACAGGTCAAAGGCAGAGTCAAAATCACTCTTCCGAGCCACTCTCAACCTCTCTTTGGGTTCTCTGCTGATGTTTAACTGGTTTGGGTTTAAATGCAGGCCTGGATGATTTCATTGAATCCTAACCACAATCCTAGAAGGTTGTACAGATGAGGAGGCTGAGGCTACATAGGAAGAGACAAACCTGAGATAAGTAACTCAGTAACTGGGGCCCCCACATTGCAGTAATGTGCAACTTTAATCCTCTCCCAATCCTGATCCAGCCCTTCCCAGTCTTCCTACCATTACCCCAGTTTTCCAGGCTCTTCCAGGGCAGGACCATGCTCAGATCTGGCCTCCCTCTGCCCAGCCTTTTCCTTCCCCAGCCAGAAAACCTGCCTCTCTGACTTCTTTTTGCCTCGAGACCTGCTTTCTGACAAGATGGGTGTTTTCCACAGCAGATTCATCATCAAAATCCTCTGGGTGCTTATTAAAAATAGAGATGCCTGGTATCCTTCTTGGAGGCTCTGTTTCATGGATCTGAGTAGGAACTAGAAGTCTCTTCGTTTAACAAGCTTACTGTGTGGTTCTGATAACTAAGCAAGTTAAGGGAAAGATATTATTTCCCAAAAGTTTATGACCTGTGCACCCCTTTCATGTAATGTATGATCTGAAAAATCTCCTTTAACATGAAAAAGTTTATTATTTTTACATGCTGTTGACTAAACATTATTCTAATTTTAGTAACATGTTTTAAATCAATATATCAAAAGACGTCTTACAAAGTGTTTCTACTATAATATTAATATTAATGATCATAATTGGGTTGATGCATTTTCACTTTTTCTCATTTAATGAGTAGCTTGTGCTATTTGTTATAACATATTTTAATTTTATCTGAATGTCAATCTAAATAACAAAGATCCTCCAAAGGTAATGAATTTATTCAGGAATGAGTATTGCAGTGTGGAATACATGTGCAGGATTCATACACATGGAATACACGTAATACTTATTCAGAGAGGCAAAGGAACACAAATTTTTTAAAGGTAAAATGAGGGAAGTTACATCATTTTTTTCTGAAATAAATAATTATTCTTGTCTACCAGGATCAATAACAAGGATGGCATCAGTCCAAAGTTGGACAAGCAGTTTCTGGGCAGATGTCCTTATAGAGGTATTTTTTGGTTGTGGTGGTGTTTGTGCAAGGTTGTGGTTTTGGCAGAGTCCTTTGTAATATTTCTTGTTATCAGGCAATCGTGCATGAGAACTCTCCCTTCATGGCATTTCCTTTGCTCTATTTTGTCAGGTTTAACACAAGTGACTCCATGTTGATTCTGACAACTTCCTTTTATATGAGGAATCATAGTTTATTAGCAAACCAACCTTAAAATGCCCTGTTATATTGTATTTGGTTTGGGCAAACAGCAAATATTAAAATGCTGCTTGAAATGAATCATGTTTAAGGCATCAAAAATGGACCACGGACTCAATTTTTTTAATTTTTACATTTTGTTTGAAAGTGATAAGAGAGAGAATGTTTCTTTTGTAAAGTTTTATTTTCAATAAATAGAAAAGCAATTGGATAGAATAGTCATGTGTGTTTTCTCTTTTAGACAAGGTTTTGAGATACTAGAGACTTTGGCGTCCTTTAAGAATTTCAACTCAATGAATGTAATTGGTGAAATGTTTGAGGCTTATTTGAAGAACAATTATGTTATTTTCTTCTTAAACTTGACTTAAATGTCAGTATTCCAAATGTCATGTTTACTTAACCAATGGTTGATTCTGGGTATGTAGAAAACTACATAAAACTAAGATTAAGAATAGCATAAGTTTGGTGCCATGGTGTGCCAGCAACTCAGGAGGCTGAGGCATGAAGATCACTTGAGCGCAGGATTTTGAATCCAACTGGTCAATGTAGCAAGACCTCGTCTTAGGGGCAAAAACCAAACAAAACAAAACAAATAAACAAAAACCCAAACACACACACACACAAACAGAAGAATTTTGTGGCTGTCAGAAGCACCCTGGCTAGCTGTCCCCAGCAAACTGGATGATGAAATCTGAGCCACTGAGGACCACGTGGTCTCACTCCTGAACACTCAGAAGCCACAAGCTCTAAGGGGACACTCTTGCAACAATTATTGTATTTATTCATCATTTTAAGTTGAAAATAGAAGCAGGTGCCATTAGCACCTTGGTTGCAGGAACTCTCTCAGAACAATCTCGTGAATGCTGGTGGGGAACCGAGAAGAGAGAGACTGCTCCCTGGATCCTAGTGTGTCAGTGAGGGTTCTCAACCCTTATCACCCACTGGAATTGTTAACTGAAAATGATGAGGCTCTTGCATTTGGAAAGGAGACATTTGTTTCTCATAAAGAGTTGCAGCCTATAAGTGGCTATTCCAACTGCCTAGAAAGCAGAGGCCCAGCCAGAAGCCAGAACACCTGCTTCAAGGCAGGGACAATGGGAACAGGAATTTCTGCTGAGCGGGATGGCCAAATATAGATATTTAACAAGCTATAGGAGGAGTCATAAATATTCAAAAAAGGAGAAACATGCACCTTTATGCCCCTTTATGGGTCCATGTTCAAAAGGTAAGGAACATTGAAAACATTGAAAAAATCAAAGCGATTAGAAAAAAAGAAAAGAAGAAGAAAGTGAAGGAGAGGACATGAAAACCCTCTCTGTGCATGCTGCATAGCCTGGTTAAAGCCACTCCATGGTTGCTGGTCTCTCTCAGGAGAGAATGCTGGTCTAGGTCACGAGACTAGTTTCTGTTTAGCCCTTAGGAAAAAGCCTGGTGGCTGTCAGCAAGGGAGGGGGTGTGACAAGCTGTGTCTGACCTCCCATCCCATCGTGGCTGGGATCTCAGTTTTCAGGTTTCTTTGGGGTCCCCTTGCTGGAGAGGGGTCTTTTCAGTCAGTTGGGGGCTTAAGATTTCATTTTAGTTCACAGAATCATCTGAGGAGCTTTTAAAAGACCGATGTGCAGGCCCTACCCCTGACCAAAGGACAGAGATTTTGGTGGCAGCCGGAGCTGCCCAGATGATTCAAACGTGCAGCCAGAGTTGAGAACCACAGCCACAGCCAAAGGGACTCCTTCAGATATGATGGCAAGTTTAGTAGGGGGAGGTATTTTGGGGGCAATTAGGCTTTCCTAGGTCCTTAAATCTCATCACAAGATACTGGCCATCTCCCCAAGTCCTCCCCCACTTCATGTCTTCAAAGAGTGCACAATGGTGTGGATTATTAGCTCAAGGAGTCCACATACACTCAAGAAACATTTTG
Source organism: Mirza zaza (assembly GCA_008750895.1). NCBI lineage: Eukaryota > Metazoa > Chordata > Mammalia > Primates > Cheirogaleidae > Mirza > Mirza zaza. Next base: position 24,378 of record VSMD01078595.1, read on the forward strand.
GAAGCTTACCTGCAAGTTACTTGTAGGAACAATTTGCAAATGCAGGCTTATGGTGGCTGGGACCCAAATCCCTGAGCATCACCATCCCACGCTGACCCCGCTCATGCCCCCAGTACAGAAGAGCTCTGAGATCCTGGTTCAGTAGGAGACTATAGGGGACCCAAGCCCTGCCTGCGCTCTGTGCTGACCACTGAACACGTGCAGATGAAGACGTGGCCCCTGCCCCCGACGAATCTCCACCCCGTCACAGGTGGGTAATGAGGGAGCACAGCTGCTGTGCTGGGAGCTGTAGCATAGGTGCCCACAGTGGCTAGTGGGTCTAGGCATTGTCCAAATGCCTCAGGGGCCTCGCCCTGCTCCACTCCAAAGTTACAAGAGCAGAGAGTCCACACGCGAACAACTTCCCTCTCTTCATATATACGGACATGTTATGTTTCACATGCATGCACACATATGTGTATTTGTGTATGTATAGGTTGTCTACAGAACAGATAAACAACCACAAAATATTCCATTGAAAACTCCTTTTTTCTGTATTCCTGCTTATGTTAAAAGAAAAAAAAAAGAAAAAAAAAAGAAAAAAAAAAAAGAAAACTCCTTTTCACTGCAAGAGAAAAGTTTGTTTCAAATAGTGCCAAATGTGTCATCTTTGGAGTAGGGACCGAGGGAGAAAAGGTCAGAGAAGCGGCTGGAGGAGCTGCGGGAGCTTCGCTTGTCGGGCTGGTGGCTATTTAGGCGTGTTACTCTGACTATACAGAGAAGCTGACAGGAGCTTGTAAGCATGTGTGTGCATTGTGTGTGCGTGTGAGGTGTGTTGTGTGTTTGTGTTGTATGTGTTGGGTGTGTCGTGTGTGTAGAGCGTGTGTGCACCCACACTCGTGTTGGGCGTAGGCGTGGCAGGAGCAGACCCGTCCTGGTGTGCACCTAGCGGGGCGCGGGGAGGTGCTGGCGGGGACAAGGTCGGCCGGGCCAGGAGAGGAGGCAGAGGCGCCGCGGGGCTGTGGACACGGGAAGTGCCTGTGGGAACAGAGGAGGGCCGCGCAGGCACACAGAAAGGGGCCGATGCCGCCCTCTGGCATGGACTAGATGTGGGGGGACGTTTCAAAGCAGCTGTGAGGTTTGTTCCTCATGGCGAAGACGCCACCCCGGGCGGGGAGTACGGCAGGGAATGGGGGAGACGCCAGGGAGCGTGTTTGCTTTGTTTTTTGCTAGGTTGAGTTTGAGGTGCTGAACTTTTTTGCTTAAGGGAACTTGAAACTCAAGACTTTATTTAATTCTGTTTATTTAAAATATCAAAGAAACATTAGTGAAAATATTGTCTAAGAGAGAGGAACGGAGGAAGAAATGTTTCAGCAGGGCGGGGGCGACCATGGAGTGGCCTCCCCACTGCCGGTGTCTGGAGGGGAGGGTCGTGCAGACCTGGGACTCGCACTGTGCCCAGTCTTTCCCTGCCGGGGACTGGTGATGGCCGCCAGGCACTAAGGCAGCAGGCGGTTGACACTTCTTTTCAGGGCCCTGCGGGGTGGTGGCTGAGAGGGGCAGCGAGTGCCCGGCGTCCTCTGACGGAATTCTGCTCCTGCTGTGCCGCCCGCGGGAGCCAGAGACGCCTTGTGCCTGTCTTTTCTCCTCCAGACAAACAGGCCCATCGCGGCCACTGCTGGCCACGCAGGAAGAAATGGCTTCCCACCCCACAGCAGCCTCCCCACCACTGAACACTGGTCAAGAAAGCCACGTTTTTGTTATTGTTTTCTTTTCCCCACAAGTAAAGTGTAATTTTCCTGCAGTGGCATGACGTCCCTTCCAGGACAGCAAAGCGAGATGAAACCGGCAAGGCTGTGTGACCGTGTCCGGCTGACCGCGGAGAGTCCTCGTCCAGCGCCAGTGCGGCCCCGCCCTGCCCGAAGAGCAGGGTGTTTGCCTTAGCTCTGTCCTTCACTCACCATTGAAATCCTTGTCCATTTTTGAAGCCACATTCACACTAATTTATTATTTTTATACAACATCAGGGCATAAAATTGCCTGCCATAAAATGGTGTGTGTGTGTGTTGTGTACTTTGTTCTTCATTCAGAAAAGGGTACTTCATCTCTCAAGCTTCCCACGGGTGCGGACGCCAGCTGTCCTGTCCTGGCAAAGCCGCTGAGATCCGGACAACATAAGGCTCCGAAAGGCACCCTGCCGTGGACTGCAGCATTGATCACCAAACTAGGACGTTCTCACTCTCTTCCTAGCACTAGGACTTGGAACACTGGTTCCCAGCCCCCACAGCCTCTGCCATTTAAAGCTTAGCATAAAAGGCAATATCACAGTATCTGGCAAATGGCACTGACTCACATCCTAATTAATCCTGTAAACTACTTTACTGTGCTCTGCCTCAAATCCTGCATGTCCAAACCAGCCTGAAGTTACTCGTGGTGTCTGCATTTGAAGGTAAGCGGAGACTCTCTCCTTCTTGGAACACTAAGTAGCCATCCTTTCTGCCCTGCTGGGAAACAAAGACCCAAACTCCGGAATTACCTGGAAAGCGCTGCATGTGACCTGTCCTCTGCTCAGCTGGGACAACAGTCTGCCCTTTGGCCCGGCTCCAGACCACACCTGTCAGGGCCGACCTGGGGGAGGTGGCTGTGTAGAAAGTTTTCCTGAGCTACTCCTTCCCGGTTGTCAGAGCCAAGAACACTTCCGTGCCCAGGAGGCTGCCACGCACTGCCTTCTGCTCATTGCAGGGCCGCCGCCCCTTGCCGCGGGGCGCAGGGCTGAGCTGTAAGGGCCGAGAGGCACGGGCCGGCGCGCTCACCGGCTCTCTTCTTCTGTCTGTTCCTGCCTGAAGTTACCTACCAGCACTAATGAAACTTGTGCCACGAAATATTCAGCAACACACCAGCACAGGCTCTGAAGGGTCGTGTTGGCCATTTGCTGCAGTGTGGGAGCCCAGGGCCCGTGCCGGGGCCACCCTCTAGATCTGGGCTGTGGAGAGATCTAGGGGTGCTGGGGAGGGCCAGGTGACCAGGACACAGAAGTGGGATGTAGGGTGGGGCCCACAACTAACTGCCACTGGCCCGAAAGTGTGGCTATGTTTGAAATGTCTCTGTGACCTTACTGGGAAGGAAGTGGGAAATTTTAGCAGCCCTGACTCTTTCCTGGCCTCTATTCTCCTCCCCTTTTAACCCCTTCCATTCAAAGGTATTTGCCAGGCAACTGAAATGACCCGGGAGCTCTGCAGAGGACTAGATGACGGCAGACTAGTGAGCGCGTCCTTACCTATGCGCACAGGTGGAGCAGAGGACACTCCCTCCCTGATGCAGCAGGGCGGTCGCTGAGCGGGGACCACACGTGGTCCTCAGGTCACCGCCACTCTGGAAGTGAAGGCCATGCGTGGGGACCGGACCTCACAGGTTGGCTCAGCCGAAGCCAGGAAAGGGGGAGCTGGCCAGGAGGGGTTTCCCGACTGCAGAGCTGAGGCAGCCTGGGAGCACCGGTGGGCCCAACAGGTGACAAACGCAGGGAAGAGCATTCCGAGGGGCTTCCCCAGGGCTGGGCAGTAAAGGGCACACGGACCAATGGCTCATCGACTGGTCCCCTGGAGTGTGAGGCCTGCGGGGTGGGGAATGAGCCTGAGGACATAGGCAGGGGGCAACTCAGGAAGGGTTTTGTAGCACACCAGAGACTTCTCCCCCCCCAATTTTTTTTACAGTGGTAATAAAAATACACATGACATAAATGAGCCCCTTACCCATGTTGAAGTGGACAGGCAGGAGGCATTAGGTGCGTGCACGCTGCTATGTAGCCATCACTGCCACCTGTCTCCAGGACTCTTTGGTCTTCAAAACTGAAACTCTGTCCCCATTAAACACCACTCCCCATCTCTGCTCACCCCAGCCCCGAGAATCGCCACTCTGCTTTCTGTCTCTGTGAATTCAACTCCTCTAGGAACCTCGGATAAGTGGAATTATTCAGTATTTGTCCTTTGTGACTGGCTTACTTCACTGAGCATAATGTTTCCAAGGTGCATCCATGTGTAGCCGTGTCCGAATTTCCTTCGTTTTTAAGGCTGCGTTGTACGGCTGCACTGCACTTTGTGTGTCCACTCATCCATTGACGGACACCTGGGTTGTTTCCACCTTTTCGCTTTTGTGACTAATGCTGATATGGACTTGAGTGTACAAGTATCTCTTTAAGTCCCCTCTTTCAATTCTTGTGGGTGTGTGCCCAGAAGTGGAATTGCTGGATCGTGTGGCAACTCTACGTTTATTTTTCGAGGAACTGCCACACTACACACCACAGAGGCTGCACCATTGCACATTCCCACCGGCAGTGCACAAGGCCCCATTTGCTCCATGTCCTCAAGATCACTTGTTATTTTCTGGTTTTTTGATAGTAGCTATCCTAATGGATGTGAGTGTCTGTAACTTATGCTCAATACTACAATAATTGTTGAATCTAAAGTGTTTTTCATGCTACTCTTTTGACTTTCCTGTGTATTTGTAAATCAATAGAATGGGAGTGTAGTTAAAAAGTCTGTGTGTTCAGATTCAACAAGTATTACTGTATCATGTATAATTTACAGACACCATGGCACTTCAGCCTGCGCCGTTCTGGAGAATTTGAACCTTGACTTGCTGGTAAAGGGGGAATCGTCAAATGTCCTGACGACTGAAGGCGGCGGGTGAAGGGGAAGGGTGCTGACGAACAGCGCTTGCGATGGGAGAGCAGCTCAGAGGCCACGGCGACGGCGGAGCAGCGTGAGCAGCACTGCTGAGGTCGGTGCCCAGGCGCAGCCGCGGACGGGGACGGTGTGCAAGAGCTGCGCTGAGGAGGCAGTCTCAGGGACAGCTTCCGGGCAGTGAGCGGGGACAGGCTGGGCCAGGAGGAGGGTGCAAGCCTGCGCCCTCAGGCAGAAGTCCGCGGGAGGCAGCGCGGCCGTGGGCGGAGCCGGGAGCACAGGTGTGCCCGAGTCCCAGCTCCAGACCGAGCGGGCTTTCTCCCCGACACCCGCATCGGCAGTCAGTGTTGACGGTCCGGGGCTGGGGCCTAAATGAGGCGGGGATTGTGGGAGGGGCAGAGTGAGACCCGGGGCCCAGGGACCTGCCGGTGAGAGCGAGGGAAAGAGGGAGTAGAAGCCAGGTGTGGTCTCCTGTCAGGTGGCGGGAGCCACAGGACCGTGCTCCGACCGGACGGAAGGGAGAAGCAGAATGGGGGCAGAAATGATGGTTCTCGGTTGCACAAGTGGATTTCGAGGGCTCTAAGGGGACCGGGTGGAGGCCAGCGCAGGAGCGGCGCAGGCCGTGACGGGGGAGAGGCGGCAGACGCCACGTGCCGCGCAGTCGGGCCACACAGATGAAGAGACTTCGGTCAGGATTGCTGTGGGTTCTTGGTCCTCCTGGACACGCGGGGGCTCGGTCACCGCAGGCAGACTGTCCCCAGGGAAGGGAGGAAGCAGACCACAAGCATTTGGGGGACCGGCCTTGAGGAAGCACCGAATGATACAGGAGTCACAGCCGGCAGCCATCAAGCGCGGCAGCACGCCCTGCACAGCGCGGAGAGCCCCGCGTGGGCTCTGGCCGCCGCCCTCGGAGCTGGGCGTGCGATCGCTGCTCCTGCCCGGACGCGGGCTCGAGCCGTCGTCATCAGGGCCGATGGCAAACGAGCGATGAAACCATGCTTCATTCCCCAGTGTTACGAATGATCCCAAGTGGAGTTTCTCCAGGGAAGCACTCCTGCAGTGGAATATCGCCTGAGCCTTCTCTAGCTGCTGCGCCATGCCTGGTGCTCTTTATGCCTAGTGAACGTTTGCCTGCCTGCAAATGGTTTGTGTCTCCAGCTTGTCCTGAGAGCTGAGCTATTCAATCTCCCTGCAGCAAATTTCCCTACACAGTTTATTAAAAAGTTGTTCACTTGAGGACATTTAGTCAGCACTTTTCACAACATGAGGAAATCTAGGCCACAGTATTTTGCGGACACTAGAACAGAGCATTTTTACACATCTAAATGGCTCCCAAGCACAGCTGTGTCAGCACAAATACACACGGGAAGGGCTCCAGCATGGGTCCCTGTCGTGCATCATTCTGAGCCGTGTGTGAGAAGTGCTTCCTCATCCTCTGAGGGACAGTAGCTTTTTTAAACAAACTGCATAGAAGAAAGGCAGAGTAATTTTCGTATGTACAACAGATGTGACAAAATGTGCTGTGGCGGCCTGTTGGAGAAATGTACACATTAGGAAGGTCTCATGGACCTTTGGCGCACTTTGTCCTGACCAAAGAAATGCACCAAGAATCACATTATTCTGCCAAAGGAGGTGGCACCATGCGGACGGGGAGTGGCAGGGCGGCCCTGTGTCTGGCCTGTCCAGGGCAGCTGTTGGAGAAATGCACACGTTGTCCCCACGTGAGCGATGCAGTGTGTGGTGACCTGTCTTTATGCTCTGCTGAGGTTTCCCACGAAGACTCGTCAGAGGAGAGACACTGACTTCCCGCCCAGAGCCTCCAAGCCACCCTCTTGCCCAGACTTGGAGAATGACGGGCCGGAGGAGTCTCCCGAGGTAAGAACACCCACAGCCCTCACCTTGGGCTAATTGTGAGGCTGCGGGCACAGGTTTTAAGCCTGGGCCTGGGTAGAAGAACAAAGCCGACCCCAGGATGAATCTGTGGCTGTAACTTCAGGGACGAGCAAGCCGAAGTTGGTTTCAGGGGCCCAAAGGTGTGTCTGAGCGGGGCGAGACCCCAGAGGCCAGCGCGCTTGCGGCGCAAAAGCAGCTGGGCCAGGAAGGGGCCGCTGCGGCTCCAGGCCGTGGGCCGCGTGGGCGCTCCGAGGGAGCAGGTGTAGATTCGGGCTGAAGGGAAGGAGCAGGGATCCCTGGCTCCATCCCCACCTGCGCCTCCACCGAGCCCTCCTCGGATCCCACAGGAGCAGGTTTGAGGCACGACCACGTCATTCGCATGGCCGTCCCTGTTCCTGGTGCCAGAGTCACTGTCTGCACAGGCAGCATCGGTTTTCTAGTAGGTTTTAAACTCTCCTGGACGCCTGGCTCTCGGCGGTCCCCCACCGGCTGCCAAAAGTTCTAGCTGCTGCAGCCTGTGCTGTGCCCCGCCCCCATGCCAGGACATTTATAAGGACTCCGTCTGGTGTGCAGCGGCGTTACGGCTGTTCTTTCTATAAATGTGTTCTGTCATGAAATGAAGGGTTAGGCTTTCCGATCACGTGAGTTCTCCTGACTTCTCAGTCATCGTTCTTTCGGGATTGAGGGCGGCTAAGATGCCCACGTTCTCCCAGAGCTAAGTCACAGCGTCTGGATTCTCACTGTGTGTGTGGCGGGGCCCGGCTCCCAGGACTCTGTTCCTCCGTGGACAGGCCGTGCAAGCCACACAGAGACCGGCGCCAGAGAGCGGCAGTCAGCAGGCGGAGATGCCTTTTTCGTGGAGGCTCACTCTGCACCTTCCCAGGGCGGGGCGCGGGCCTCTGCCCTGCCCAGGTGTAAGCAAGCGTAAGCAAGCGGACGTTTCCCGTGGCAGCTGTGCCAGGGCTGCTGAGCGCTTTGTCTTTCTAACAGGCAGTGCTTTTTGTCATTTTGTGTCACGAGCAGGCACGCTAGGACCATCTCTGTCACGGCCCGATTCTGGCCGTGTGTTAGAATCACCTAGCAGCTTTTCAGAATGGTGGCACCTGGACGCTACCTGTACCAACTAAACACTCCAGACTCTCTGCCATCAGGACTTTTCAAAAACTCCCCAGGTGACACCAATGAGCAGCCAGTCCTGGGAATCCCTTCCCGGCCACGGCTTCTCAAACTTCAACACGCACCCAAGTCCCGGGGATTCTCCCAGAGCGCAGATTCTGGCTTGGTAGGGTGGGGACAGGCTCGGGCGTCTGCATGTCGCACCTGCTCTCTGAGGCCGAGTCTGCCGGGCCAGGACCACACTTTGCAAGTGCAAGGGTACGCGTGTGTCTCACAGTTCAGCAAACCATGCCAGTGGGCCGGCCGCCTGTTTTTGCAAAAAGAATTTTACTGGGACACAGCCATACCCGGGTCAGGCTACCACAGCAGAATCGAGGAGTTGCAACAGAAACTGCAAGCCCAAAAGCCTAAAATATTCAATATCCGACTCTTCACAGAAAAAGTTTGCTGACCTCGGTCTAGAACATGCTACTGCCAGTACATCTGTCACGATCCCAACAGCCAGGGTGGGAGGCCGCGCTATTACAAGGCGATGTGAATCAGAGGGTCTCACTCCGCATGCAGGTGTGGTGACCGGTCTGCTCCCACGGGAGGCAGTGCTGCTCAGCCACTGGGCACCTCCCCGGCCCAAGCCATTGCAGCAGTTTGCACGTTTCCCCGCTGTGTACCGAAGACACTGTCGGCCTTTGGGAGGCAGGATAGTTTAAATGGAGCAGAGTTCCATGTCGCTCCTACAGACAGAGGGTCTGGATGTATTTTGAAGTCCCAGTGATTTCAGTTCTTCTGACCTCCTATGGAAATACTCCAACTTGATTTACAATTCTGGTAGTGAAAATTACTTTTTTGTGTCTAGAATTATTGAAAAAAGGGGAAAATGATTTACATATAATATACTCCTCTGAGTTCTTTGGCTACTGTCTTAAGTTGTGCAATCTATTGTCCATAAAATTCTAATTAACTGCTATCATTTAAAATTTGTTTACTATTTAAAAATTATACATATATAATTATATAGTGTATGTTTGTTGAGAAACATATGTACACACTACTTGTAATCAGAACATCCAGAAATAGCCACTGCAATGTTTTGGTGTATTACATATCAGGATACTTCTTTTGTTTTAAATTTTTATTTTTTTTAATTAATTAATTATTTTTTTATAGTGATGGTATCTCACTTTGTCACCCAGGCTGGAGCACAATGGTGCCATGATAGCTCACTGCAATCTCAAACTCCTGGGCTCAAGGGATCCTCCTGCCTCAGCCTCCCAACTAGGTGGGACTACAGGTACATCACCATCACGCCTGGCTTCAGACCATTTCTATACATACATATACCATGTATCATGTGATAAACCTTGTCACTAGCCTCAGTTTTCTCTTCTCTAAAGTGGAGAGGCTGGGTGTAATGGTGCATGCCATTAATTCCAGCATCTTGGGAGGCCAAGGCAGGAGGATCTCTTGAGGCCAGGAGTTTAAGATCAGCCTGGGCAACTTAGTGAGACCTTACTTCTACCAAATACACACACACACATATATATTAGCCAGGCATGATGGCATGCACCTATAATCCTAGCTACTTGGAGGCAAGAGGGTCACTTGAGCCCAGGAGTTCAAGGCTGCAGTGAGCCACTGCACTCCAGCCTGGGTGACATAGCAAAACCTGTCCCAAAAGTAAATAAATAAATAAATAAAATGAGGAGAATAATATCTGCCTCACGGGGTTGTTGTTAGGATTAAATGAAATTGTGTCATTAAAGTGCTAAATGCATGTTAACATTCAATGTATTAAGTTTGGGAAACGGAATTCTACTGTTCTATAAATTACTTATTAGGGTGTGGGGACCAGATGTAAATTTATTCCCTCCACTTTTGTCATGATCCACCGGAGAGAGCTTGGTCTCAAGGCCATACGTAACTCCAAGAGATATGGAAAACACAGTGGAGCTGTGCAGGCCAACCGAGCTCAAAGCCAGGACTTCGCAGAAGGGTAGGCAAGTTTTATAGGTAATCTCTGCCATAGGTATTTTAAGCACTTTTTGTGGGAGTGTCCCCTTTTTACTTTTAATGTATGTGAGTTTTTAGTAAATTAATAATAATAAACTTATGATTCATGTACATTGCAAAATTTTTCTTTGATATCATTTTTCACTCCTAATTTTGTTTATGGGGTTTTGTATTTTTAAAAAATAACTTTTGTAGTATGTGCATATATTCAAAAAGGATAAATTAGAAAACAAACATTGCACGGCACTCTGCAACTACAGATGGCAGCTCTATTAACGCCTCGGGGTGGTTGATACGTGTTGTTCCTTACACCTGCGATTTTATACTGTAGATTGTGCATGTGATTTTATATCCTGCTTTTTAACTTAAAATTATATTTTGAGAGTTTTCCCATACCACTGGAATTTATTTAAAAACAAAAATTTTAATGACTTTTTGATATTCTATCACATAGATGTTCAATATTTTAATAGTTTTTCTAATTTTAGATATTTGGATTGTTACTGATGTTTTCATTGTTACACATACAATCCTAGTAAGCATCTGCCTTCACAAATAGTTGACCATGTCTTCACACATGTAAATATACACTGAGCGCTCACTACCTGCCAGGCATTATGCTAGGGGTAGGAAGACGTCACTGAACAAGGCAGATGTCATCACTCCAGTTGTCCTGGGCCTACGGTTTGACTCTGCTTGTTTTCTTAGGGTGAATTTCTAGAAGGGAATTACTTGTGTCAAAGACACACAGAAAGAAGCTGAAACACGGGGAGTAGCTGAGCCTGGTTAAGAGCCCTGTTTCTTCTCCCGAGGGGCCGACGGAACCGTCTCCCTCGGCCGCACTGGCTCTAACACGCCTCCACTCCCTGAGGAAGCACACTGTGACATCCCGGGGCCTGCTTGTGACACAGGCTGTTGTTCCTTTAAGGTTTGGTTGAAAATTCCCTTAAAGAATAAATATAAGAAAGAAGCCATCTAAATGTGCCTCTCAGGAAAGAGTGGACTTCAGTGTCCAACGTAGCAGAATTCAGGATCTTCAACAAGTGGTTGGTGCAATGAAAAATACAGGCAATTCTCGGTTCTGCCTGCCGTTTGTGGGGTCCCAGGCAAGAGCCCACGTGGAGGCCCACACGCCGTAGGTCTAAGCATGTAAAAGTTACTTGTCAAACTGGTAAATAAAACATGGCCTATTCTCCTGCCTTTGCAAGTGTAGCTTCGCAACGGCCTGAAAGCAGGTTCCCGTCTACACTCTCTGGGCACTTGGAGTACTGTCACACGTGCATGGCAGTGCATGCAGGACCAGCGGCTCTTGGCCTGCGGCCTGCTCCCCCCGGCCCCCGGGCTTCTCACCCCAGCACCTGAGTGGCCTCTCGTGCGCAGGCGTGGCCCCAGGAGCGCATGCCCAAGCTCCTCCCATGCCCACGGACGGCTGCCAGGCGTCACCCCTCAGCGCGGGGTGCCACTGTCTGCGGCACGGTCCTCCTCGTGAAGGCAGACCCCAGAGCCAATCCATGCAGTCTCCGAAAGTAGGAACAGGGCAGTTCAGGTATCTGGAACATGGCCTGGAGAAAGGCACGTGGGCATATGGGCACCCCCACCTGGGGGCTAGATTGGGGCCGGTGAAGCCTGGAGCCAGGGCAGGGCTGCCTCCCACCGGGGGCTGGGCTGTGCCGCCAACTGCTGCTGCTGTTCATGGCGCACGCTGTGTCCGGGCATGCCGAGTGCTGTCCACACGCCGCCATTTCCACGTCACATGGGGTTGGAGCAGCTTGCTCAGCTCCCGGCTAGCACTGGCAGAGCCGGGAGTCCAGGCCCGGCCATCTGACTGCACGCTCCATGCTTTTCGCTGCGGTGGATCACTGCTTCTCATAAAATGCTGGGAAGTGCTGGCCGGATTCTCCGGTGAGTCCACTTCCTTCCCAGGGAGGCCTGCAGCTGTGTGGGCAGGGCAGGGCCTAACGGGGCGGCTCTGGAATGAGGAGGTGGGACGCAGCCGAGGCTCTGAGTCTGAGAGCCCGCGCTCAGTGACCCCAGACCTTGCGTTAGGCACGCTGCATGGAGAAGGTCCGCTGCTGGGCACTCTGCATTTGGGCTTTGCCGATCTTCTATGAACGTGAGCAATGTCTCCCTGCGTAAGTGGGAGTGTTGATATGCTCCTTCCAGGTGGACTTTTCTCTTGTCCTTGAGGAAATTATGTGGTTCTCTCCTGCTCCTGGCAAATCGGTGTGAAGTAAACACATTCCCTTGGAAATGATCCTAATTCTATGTTTTTACAAAATGGAAGTATTTTAACAAAGTAATACTTAGACTAGGGAAGCCTTTTTCCTGAGTTTCAACACCTTGGCTCTATGGATAGCGTGTTGGCTAGGGCCGTGGTCCGGTGTGAGATCCCATCCCTTCACTTCTGGGGCTAGGAGCAGTAACAGGGTCATTCGGAAGCTTTTTACTCCTCGTCTATGCAGGCCGGCTTGGCAGCTCGGATCAGGAACCTGGGGAAACAGAGACCCCCACATGGCCCACAGCCCCTCAGCAGTAGTAAGTCCCAGTCGTCCTCTAACTGTGCCTCAGGCTGCAAAGGCACAGAGGACACATATTTCCCTAAATTAAATCCATAAAATATTTCATAGCCCTGGTATTACCCCCTAAGGTCTGGTTAGTGGGCAGGAGTGGGAGTCACTGGAGGCGGGCTGGGCCAGCTGGCCGGGTCTCCGCAGGCCGGTGGCAGAGGCAGGTGTCACACAACAGCCCGTGTAGGAATGACGTCATGCGCTCGCTCCTCCCACGGGCCGTGGCAGGATGCGTCCCTGTTTTATTGCTCTCACTTTTCCAGTCATGAAAGAGTTTGTTTCATTCCTTTGTGCTTGTTAACATCTTCAGCCACGTAGCCGCTAACCTCTGCGGCTGCGCAGAAAGGCTCGTGCGGCGGGAGGGGCTCCCACGTGTTCCTCCCACGTGGGTATTTCTTTGTCCACATTCATCGAGTTAGAGAACGATTTGGTCATTTTCTAAGTCTCAACCTCAATCTTTTCTTCCTTCTAGAGTGACAATTCAGAGTCCTAGACTAGCATGGCTTTAGGAGAATGATCTTGCTATTCAGAGTCCCAACTCAGAAGTTCTAGCCCTGGTCATGCCACTTCTTGACTTGCATAAATTAGAGAATGGCCTCATTGTGCCTCAGTTTCACCAATGGCCAGTTGGAGATAGAAGTGCCTGCCTGCCTGCCTGTCTGGAGAGCTGGGCAGACATCTGACCAAGGGCCATTCCAGCAGACATGGTCCCTGCTCTCAATGGAAAATCAATAGTAAGTGGCCAGTGATGGCCTGGTATGTGGGTAAAAGAATGTTGAGACTTTGAAGTACTTTGCTTGAAAAGTTATTATTGTTTAGAATTAATAGAGTAGCTTAGGAAGTAGTATAAATCCAGCCAGTCTAGGACTGTCAGAAGCTAAATCAGTCCACATCATCAGTGCTAGTGGAAAACATTAGTGTGAGTGTGGAGAACAACCTCACCGTTCATCTGATGGCAGCTTCTGGAATTGTACACAAGGTGCTCATGGCTGGACATGGTTATAAGAATGACCTCGCAAGAAGACACAAATCTGTGCAGTCAAAGTTTTCCCAAACTGTGTTCCCTACCCTTTTTGGAGTTGTTCATTAAGTATGGTGCACACCAGGGGTCCTCAAACTACGGCCCTCGGGCCAAGTGCAGACCACCGAGGACATTTACCCAGCCTGCTGGGTGTTTCTGCCGCTGCTGCCCGTCCTCCTTAGCAGCCAACTCGTCCCGGGCCCACAGTGCACATGTGTGGAATGTGCGCTGCACTCTCCAACGGCCCTCCAACGGTCTGTGGGACAGTGAACTGGCTGCCTGTTTAAAAAGTTTGAGGACCCCTGGTGCACACAGACAAAATGATTCTGAGCTCAAATGTGTTTGGATAAGGCTGCATACTGCATGTCCTTTGACAATTCCTCATATATGTTAGCAGTTAAAAACACTGGAAACTGAAATGTCTGACATCAAATAAATCTGTTCAGTTTTGTTTAATTACTTTTAAAATTTAAATGTGTGCATGCAAGACGTTTTGGGGTCCAATTTATAATACCTGGTTGACAAGTGTTCCTCAAGCCACCAGTTTGGGAAAAGCTGAATGGTAAATGTTATACCAAATACCCTAGGTGATTACAAGAGGTGAAAGATTGTAGATGTGTTGCCTCAAATCTATTTCTAGTAGTAGAAAACATAAACAACCCAAAGCTCATGGTCTATAGACTGTGGGTCAATAAATTGAAACACAAACATGTGTGATCATTGTGTTATATTTATGATTTATGCAGGGATATCAATGTGCTAATCCATCAAGCATTCCATTTGAACTTTCTTATTAACTTACCTGAATATTTCTTTTTAAAAAATAATTAATTAATTAATTATTTTTTTTTAGAGACAGAGTCCTTACTCTCTTGCCCAGGCTAGAGTGCAGCGGCACAATCGTAGCTCACTGCAGCCTCGAACCCCTGGGCTCACGGGGTCCTTCTATCTCAGCCTTCCAAGTAGCTAGGACTATAGGAACATGACTGGCTAATTTTTAAAAATGTTTTTGTAGAGATGGGGTCTTGCTATGCTGCCTGGGCTGGTTTCAAATGTCTGACTTCAAGTGATCCTCCTGCCTCAGTCTCCCAAAGTGTTGGGATTACAGGCTTGAGACACTGTGCCCAGCCAGCCCTCCTGAATATTTTTTATTTAAATCTAGTATTCTGTTTTATAGCTAGATGTGAATCTCAACCCTAATACTTTTACAAATATGGGTAAGTCATGTGACCTCCCTAAACCTTCACTTCCCTCATTTAATGTGAACAAAGATAAAAGCTAACTTAGAGGGCTGTTGTGAGCATAAGGGAAACCACCTGCAAAACCAGATCACCTCGTGCTTGGAGCACAGTGGGCCTTTGTGGATGGTTGCTCTCGCCCGCCCTCCAAACTGTTGCTGAAAACACCGGTGATGGCTTTATGTAAAGTCTGCAGCATTTTGAAATGAACCTTTACTAGTTGCCCCAAGACTGTTGTAGGATTGAGAGGGAAATTTCATTTTATGCTTCTTCAACTTGTACAGCCAAAAAAGAAAAACCTAAAATAGATTTCTTGACTTCTGGTGCCACTTCCTTCTCAACCCAGGATAAGAGCCTGCGGGAGTGAGGGTGAGCTCAGCACAGAAGCTGCAGCGACACGGTTGTCACTGTGGCCGTGGGCCTCCCTGGAGCTCGGGAGAGCCCCTCCTCCTCTGTGGCTAGCTGCGGCCAGGACTAATGTCATCCACAAGCCTCACTTCCTTTACCTAGATTTTCTTTCTTACATGTGTGCTTATGTAACTCGAGGGGGAAAGTTTCTGCTGAAAACCCAGAGGGAAGTCGTGGTCTATTTCTGTCCTTGTGCTGTCTCCTTCTTACAGCAACCCCACTTTGAGAAAGTTGGGACTGTCCATCTATCCACCCAGCCCCCTCCTGCACCAGCAACATCACCGTTTACTGGACACCGACTGTGGACTCGGCTATAAGTCCTTCACGGAACTTGTCTAGAAGGGATAACTTTAGCATCCTAAGCCACTCGATGGAGCACCCATTTGTAGGCTATTCGTAGGCTACCATTTGGGACACCTTCCTAAGTCACCAGCAGTCTGGCATAAGGCATAATGAAACTGTAGTTCTTACCTTACCCAAGCCCACTTTCGAGAGAGTAAATGAATGAAGATTGTCTACCTATGAACTCTTAGTGGCCACTCAGACTTTCTGTCTCTACCCACCAAGCAAAGCTCTGGGTCTGTGAGCCTCTGATGTCTCCGCTTTCAAATGCAGTGCATTGTGGGTTCACACTTAACATTTATTGTCAGATGCGAAGACAAGGGGCTCCAGTGTAGTATGTTTTTGTTTTACAAGGCCCAAAGCCTTCAAGGATGCATTTGCTGCAAAACAGTAGAAATGTCCAGACTTGTGGTCAATCCCTGTGGGAAAAATCCAAGCCCAGGGCACACCGTCCTCCTGAAGCATTTCCTGATTAAGGTGTGGGCAGTGCAGGCCTTCTGGAAACAAAGAAGACAAGCACATGGAGATGGCAAAGGATGGTCAGAGCATTTAAGTGTCAGGCATTAAGGACATACTTTGTACAACTATCTCATTTAATCCTGCCAGGGATGTGATAAAACAGGTTGTATTTACCAAACACAGGGAAGCTCAGAGAGGCCAAGGAACTAACCAAGGTCCAAGCCAGGCACCTCTGCGTCCAGCCTGTTGCCTTCCAGCCGTGCTAGGCAGCTTCTGCTTGCAAGCTTGAGCAAGGTGGCGACATCTGATGAATTAGGCAATCGAACAATCCTGCCACCGTCTCCTAACTTCTCCAAAGGCAGAGCCCCACCTTTCTGAAGCAGCGGCCATCTGTCTTCAGCCCTGAAGGAAGGAACAGAAAGCCCTAGATGATTCTTCACGAGCTGGGTGGCCGTGGATGAACCACTCCCGATCATTAGACCTTGGCTTCCTTAGGTTACCACAGATGGGAACAATAAGGACACTAAAATGAAAATGATAACCATAACGAGCACTAGCATAGGAGGGGGAAAGCTTGGATCTTAGAGTGAGGCAGACATGCCTTTGAATCTAGTCTTCCATTTACAAGTGATGGGAACTTGGGGAAGTTACTTAAATTCTTTAGGCTTCAATTTCCTCATCTGATAAATGGGAAAAACAATAATACTTCCCCCAGGGTATTGTGGCCAGGGTTAAACGAACGTTCGTGGACACTGCCCAGTGGCGGGAAGACTGCACACACTCAGGGTCAGTCAGCTGCTGTTAGTATCCGCACTGACTCACTCACGAGACTGCTGTCACTTGGAACTGACAGCACGTACAGGAGGGTATTTTGTAAACTGCAAAGTTTACTCTGGTGTGTCACCTATCATTAGTGCTGGCAATGGCTGTGGCTGTGACGAGTGCTTGCTGTTAATACTGTGGTTACATGGTTGAAGGAGGGCTAAATGAGGCATCTGCTTCTTACCCTGGAATACATGGGTTTGAACCAAATATCCTTGGATCTCAGGAGCAGTGTGCAAGACAAGAGTGAGTGCACCAGAGGGGCCATTACAGTTGAAATAAACATTTGAAAAGAACGCTGGGCCTCCCGGAGCATAGCTGATCCCCTCCCCCAGCCAGTACTGGTACCAACCAGCGTGATTCCTAGGTCAAGCATTCAGGCCAATCATTTCCGCTGGAAGAGTATGGCAAAGGGACAATCAGACACCAGGAGGAAAACAATGCAGGGTGGTGATATATATGGCTGAGACACCACAGGAGCTCCAGGCCCACAGCCCCCACTGGAACTGCCTGGTGTGCCCAGCTCTCCGAAAGCAGGTGGAAATGCTTTGCAAGAAAATGGAGAGATTCCTGAGATAGGTCGGTCCCTCTCCAGGATGCGTGTGGCAAATTGTGGCCCACATGGTGACAGTTCCTTCTCCCGCACCCACGGCAGACATTGCTCACTGGTGATGTTACTCTTTCCTGCTGAGCCCAGACAGGGCCCAGAATCCTTCCCAACAAAGCACACCAGGCACATGCTACTGAAAGGCCAAATGTGTACACAGGATGAAACCATGGTAATCCCACTTCAAACATCCTTCCTGACGATGGTGGCACCGGCTGGCCCTATTGGTTCTCTACCTAGCAGCTTTTCACCTGTTCTTCCGCTCTCTTGGAATAGTCTACACTGTACTATGGAGCCTGCAAATATCAGGTGTTCAATTTTCCAGCCTCCTCTGCAGTCCTAGTTTTGGCCAGTGGGACATAAGGGGATGCCTCCTGCATAACTTCTGGTGATAGTTTTCTCCCTGATAAAAGAAATGTGTAGGCCAGACACAGTGGCTCATGCCTGTAATCCTAGCACTCTGGGAGGCCCAGGTGGGAGGATTGCTTGAGGTCAAGGAGTTTGAGACCAGCCTGAGTAAGAGCGAGAACCCGTCTCTACTGTTAGCCGGGCGTAGTGGTGTGTGCCTATAGTCCCAGCTACTCAGGAGGCTGAGGCAGGAGGATCACTAGAGCCCAAGTTGCTGTGAGCTAGGCTGACGCCACTGCATTCTAGCCTGGGCAACAGAATGAGTCTCTGTCTCTCCAAAAAAAAAGACATGTGCAGAGAGAAACAGCACTTTTTATACATGGGACTTGGTGTGGGTGAGGATGTAGCGTCTGGAGCTATGGCTTCATCTCATAACCATAAAGGCCCAAGCCTAACGACAAAATGTCAGTGCTCTGTGGATGAGGGAGCAAAAAGACAGAAAGCATCTGATTTTTAATGACTTTCTTTGTCCCCAGATTTACCAAATTTGGAACCACATACTTCTGGACTTCTCATTACATGAGAAAATAAGGCTTTCTTATTTAAGCCAATTTTAGTTGGATATTCTATTACTCACAGTCAAAAGCATTCTTACTGATTCAAATCGTTTTTCCTGTGTCCCTTAAATGGCAGAGCACACTTCCCAGTAGAAAAACTGAATATGCCATTGCTAACTTTCCCAGCTCCCAGTTCAGAATGGGCGTATTGCCCTGGCTGCCCTGGTCACATGCACCTGTGCCACTCCTTGAGTCGGAAGCTGGCAGTGTGCAGAAACAGCGATGGCACAGAATCCACCAGGTGAAGGAGGCAGGGGCTGTGTCCTGTTCCCTAGGCAGCAGGGCCAGTGGCTCTGGCTGTAGCTGCATCTGTGGTCTGGTGATGTCCAATGTCAGGAGTGCCGCTAGTGTTGCAAAACCCAGCAGCAGCGACAGAGGTGACATTATTTGGAGTTGGTGGAGGAGGGAGTTCCGTGGTGCATCCCTTCCTAGCCTGGCCATCCGTCCTTCCAGAAGAGATATTGAGTTTCTCAATTTCCTTTTAAATCAATTCTCATTTTGCTCAAAATAGAAAAATTGGTTTCTGTTGCTTACAACTAAAAATCCTGACTGATAAAATAACCCATATCCAATGGCGACTGTGGGGGATACTATCTGAAAGAAGTCTATTGTGAGCAAACTGCTTGCTCACTCACCATCTCTTTTGAGCATATAAACAGATACATTACCAAGTCCTAGTGGGTAAAAAATCAAAACTTTTTTTTTCCTTTTATTCATTTGGATTTTCCTGGCAAGGGAAGTGTATAATTCAATGAAATTCTTAAAAAATACTCTAAAAACACACATGAAACAATATTTTCTACTTCCTGGAGGAAAACAAGAGCTTAGCTCGTCTCTCCTTCGTGGTAGCTCACAATGTCCACAGTGGCCGAGTCTCCAGAGTAAGAGCTTCCTTAGCAAAACACGGTGGAGAGCCAGCCAATTCGGGCGTGTCCTCACAGTCACGTGATTCCTTCCTGCCTGCAGACGCATCCATTTCACGTATTGTTGCCTTCTTGCTGAGACCAGGGCAGGGCCAGCTGAGCACGTTTTGTTAACAGCTGTTTCTCTCCTGATGCTATTTTGAGTTCTTTGACAGACAAGGCTGTGAGTGAAGCCTAAAATCACATGCGGAAGTGATGTGACAGCAGGAGCAGAACCAAACCTGCCCTCTCTTGCTTCTCAGGCTCACCAGATGCCCAACACTGACCCTGTAGCTGCTCAGTGGTTGGTAGACTAAAACAGCCACCGAGGGCTCACCTGCCTCCACTCTTGACTTCCTGCTACTCTCCTCATCCCCAACCCCCTTCTTCTCCAGTTAGTTCATGGTAATAGCCACATTTAATAAGACACATTTAGCATTGTGATGAACTAGATACTTTTTATATACATCGTTTCATTTAATCCTCCTACCTCCTCTGCAAGATAAGTATTATTACCCCCATTTTACAGATGAGAAAATTGAGATGCAGAGAAGCTAAGAAACTTACACATGGTCACTTTGAGAAGTGGACATAATTAGTGATTTTCTCTTGTGCCCATGTTTTATCTCTCAGACAGACTCTTCGAAAGCAGGAACCAAATAATCTTGATCATTCTAACACCCATGGTGTCGGAAATAATGCCCTCGGCTGGTCAGTTTGTGTTCTAATACATCCAGGCATAGGAAGATGACATAAATTGGCTGTACAAGGGAGTTAGTCAGTGGTGCACTGGAAAATGTGAAACAGCTGGCCGTCCCAGGGACAAAAGCCCTGGTTTCGTATTGTTTGCCTCTGTCGGTTGAGTAAATACTCCTGCTGTGACTGGATTCGAGCTGCCTGCATGAAGTCACGAGCTGCCTGCATGAAGTCACGGGAAAAGACATACACAGTTGGCTCTCACAAGCTGCTGGGAGCCAGCTGCAGCACCTTGCTGGCTCCTGCAGTATGTGAATGGCTATATGAGGGGTCTAGCTACAGAGCTTCTTTTCCTGTTTGGGTGGCATTTTGGCTCTGTAATCCTCTAATAGTTTGTTTAAAGCACAGTGTCTGGAAAAGTTTGCTAATGGGGCTGGTGGATGATTTACCCAACTCTTACTCAGATGCAGAGGTTCATTCTAATTGTGGCTGTGCCCACTCAGTGTAGAACACCCAAGCTTCATGCCAACCCCAAGAGGCACCCCTCCCCGGCCGCATCAAGGGATGTTCAGGCAGGGGAAGCTGTGTGACCCTTGACAACCCTTCTTCATAAAAGCAAACAGTTAAAGCAAAGCCTTTTTGTGACTTAAAGGAACCAGGTGAGGAATTTCTTCCAAGAATGAGTTTCCCTAAAGGTATGCAAAATATTTCTGAGCAAACACAAAGTTTAATGATATGATATCCTTCCTGCTGACCACAAACATTTTCATCATTCTCTTATGTCTCATGCTCCTGTTTAAACAAAAAACAAAGCACCTCTTGTTTAAGCTCTGATCAAACTTACCATGCTTACTCTCACCAAGAGGAAGGTGTTTTAAAATACTTACAATAAGAGATGCTGGATTCTATGTTTCTCCAAAAACTATGTGCAGAACAAACAAATATGTAGATTGTGTCATTAGAAGAAAAATGGATTTCTAATTTTAGTAAATCCCCAAGGACTTCCAAGTCTTTTTATCTGAAGTTAGTAAAGTTGGAAATAATATTTGGTAGTTCAGTAATAGAATGACATATAGGTATGCATGCTTAGGTAGAGGATTCATTCGCTCTTTCAACGAACTTTTATTGAATATTTCTTAGGTGCCAGAGACTCTGTAAGGGCCTGGGAAAGCAAAGAAGAAAAAAGACACGGGCACTGGCGAGGACGAAGTGGCTGAGGGATGCTTTCCTGGGGTTGGCAACTTCAGCCTCAGGATGCAGCTCGGCCCACAGCCCCGGGGCTTATTGGAACTTGGCCACCCCCACATTTACACATCATCCAGGCTGCTTCGCCCAGGCCAAGTCGAGCAGTAGTTGGGACAGAGCCTGCATGTCCACAAAGCCTTAAATATTTACTCTCCGGCCCTTGAGCGAGAGTTTACCAGTCTCTGGTCTAGCAAGAGATAATGAAGCCCCAGATTTAGGTGCTGACATTGGAATAAGGATGAGGAGACAGAGCTGCAGGGCAGGGCTGGGCTGGGAAAGGGCGTGGGACCAGGACAACACCCAGTGTTGAGGGGTGAGGAGCCTGTGCATCCCCTCACCCCTCCTCCCCACCCTAGAGCCAGGAAAACAGCAGTTCCTGGGGCCCAACAGGACAAGCTGTTTACATGGCTTTCAAAAACACCCCCAACGCATGGGATTTTTTTTCTACAGAGCCTGGAAGACTATGTCTAAGATGAACACCTTTTTATTTGAGTTAATAGTTTATTGGAATATTGTCAACTGCTTGATCTAATGTTGCCATAGGAACCGAGAGGAGGCCAGCCACTTAGAGAAAATAGCACAATATTGAATTGGGCAAGTTAAAACCTATAAAAGTGTTTTTCATAATTGTTATTACAACTATACTGATCCAAAATGAAGCACTATCAGATAATTTAATCTTTAATAGATAAAAATTTAACAAAGTAGCAGCTAGGTGATTTGACAGTAAATTTTTGCTTTGTTTTTTTCTCACCTTAGAGAAGCAGCCGAAGGCTCAAGGCAGGGAAGTCAGTCCCCTGGGGAAACATGGCCCTGGGGACTCATTTGCTGTGAGTCTCGGGTCTAACCCACCCCTGTGGTTCAGTGAGAAAGTGAAGATCCCAAATGTCTCAAACTTCCTGAATCGTGCCCCATGAGTGCCAAATAATCTAAGTAATGACCATGGGACCCGACAGACATTGCCAAGGCCCCCGGGCAGAAGGCACGTCTGTGCCCGGGCCCTACCTGGGGTGGCAGCGACATCCGCAAGACCAGGCGTCCGCCCTGGAGGAGCTCACAGTCCCCCGAGAGGACGGAGGTGCAGTGTGTCCCAAGAAGTTGGAGTGGCCTATTTGTGCAGAGGGGGACCAAACCGCCGCCGGCATGGCGTGTCCTGTCCTCCTGCCACACTTTCCCAGTTCTCCCACCAGTAGCACCAACACCCGCCTCCTTGCCCCCACGAGGTTTGCATGGAAGCTGCTGCCGGCTGAACATGCTGCCCGGGGCCGCTCTGACGCCTCCCTCGCCCAGCCCAGCGGGCCCGACGGTCCGGCTCGTGCTGCTGTTGCTGAGAGCACAACGCCTGGCGCTCTTCCCTGCCAGTGAAGTTTGAGGCCAAGACACTGACGGTCCCCTGGGAGAAGGGAGGGATCGCAGACGGCGGTGGGGCCCCTGCTCCCTGGCGTCCTTGCCCTTCCCACCATCTGGCTTTGAGACCAGCAAATTGCCCATTTTTGCATAAGTTGGTCTGAGCGGGGTTTCTGGCCCTTGCAGAAAAGTCCGGACAAATAAAACTGTGGCCAAGGAAGCGGGGAGCGGAAGTGGTTAATTCCAGCGGGCGAGCACTGAAGAGGGTGTCTGCAGACAGAGGCAGGAGGCGCTGGGCACAGGCGGCATATGCCAAGGCCGGTGGTGGGAGTGGCTCCGGAGACAGGGCCAGGGCTGCGCCTGTGGGGGCAGGGCTTGGGGGCTGGAGAGGAGGAGGAACAAGAAGCACAACTCAAAGGGCAGGAAAGGCCAGAATATCTGTGACAGCTTTGAATGCGGGAGAGGAGTCCCCCAAGTCAGGGGTCAGGAGTGCTGTCCTTTTAGCCTTTCCGTGGGTGGAAACTGATCTCTGGGCAGTGGCAGTCTTAGGCAGCACTAGGGCGAGGAATGCCGCGTTCAGCTGGTTTTCCTGTCTCATTACCCACCTCTCACTTCTCGGTCTCTGTAATTAGGGCTTGTTTATCTGTTCCTGACTGCCAGTGTGGGCAAGATATATGGGAGAAATAAGCTGTTTAACATGCACTCTACTCTGAAATACAACATTTTGGTAGGGTTTTCATTTGCCTGTGGCTGCTGCTAAAGATTTCTTTTTTAATGTTATGGGGCTGGCCAGTTGTATGTGCTGCTCACACCTGAATGCAAGCCTGCTTCTAAACACGAAGACGTCTCAGATTTCTTGCAGGAATTGCCTGTCTTTGTCTTTGTTGAAGCAGACGATCTTAAGTAAAAAGTAGTGCATAATTCTTAAAGGTAGCTTCTGAAATTGTGAGAGTCCTACGAATTGCTGCAACGAAATATAGAAAGGGGAGCACACCCAGGACCTCTCTATTCTTGCAACTTCCCCAGACTCTGCAATTACATCAAAATAAAAGTTTTAAAAATGGGGCAGAGTCTGTGGTTAAATACATTTGGAAACTGCTGGGCACTCTATCATCTTCTGGAAACTCACAAACCACAGGGTGATTCCAAAAGTTCTGAGAAGTCCTACAGCAAAATAACAAGATTTTTCCTGGGGTCTCGGGGGTGGGGAGTGGTGACTTGGAACCCACTTTCATACATAATAGCTACACACTACATAGTTGAATTATTTGTTTTCTCAAGGGGGCCAATTTTTGAGAGACCAAAAACAAAGACCAAAAACAAAGTTTGGAGAGGCCATGGGTGGAAGTTAGGATCGGCACAGGGTTCTTGGCTACCTCTGCGGAGAAGTGTGTTCAGAGCCTGCCAGTCCTGCAGAGTGCGAACAGAGAACACGCACAGCCTCAGACACCCAGCTTTCTCTCCCATTAGAAATTATGCCATCTGCGAGGCCTGAAAAGACCGTGGCCTGTTGTATTCCAGAAAACACAGGAGTGAGGGTGAGCCCGCCCGAGTGCAGGGTGGTGAGGAGGCCAGAGTGACCAAGGCAGAGTGGCGATGGGCAGGGGAGCCATGGGAACGCAAATCAGACAGGCACATCCTCGTGTGACATGTGCGGGGCCTTGTGCAGGGTGAGACAGCTCTTGGCTTTAAGAAGCCTAATTGGCGTCTAATTGGTTGGAAGCATCAGAGCAGATTAAACCAGGACACAATCATATTATGAAGAAGAATATGTTATGAACACCTCATTAGAGCCATAATATGCCACAAGGATTCAAAGAGAAGGAATCATAACTGTCAGGGGACAAAACTTCCATGAAAGTCTCCTTGGGGGAAGTGGTATTAAAGAGGGTCTTGAGGAATGAGTAGATTGTCAAAGGTGATATCTTTTATTATATCAGTTAAAGGTACCACCACCCACAAGGAATGGAAAACCCAACTGACCAGGTTAACCCAATTAAGCATTAAAGACATTTTATTACCCCATATAAAGCCTGGAAG
Source organism: Mirza zaza (assembly GCA_008750895.1). Lineage (NCBI taxonomy): Eukaryota > Metazoa > Chordata > Mammalia > Primates > Cheirogaleidae > Mirza > Mirza zaza. The sequence continues at coordinate 48,711 of VSMD01078595.1, forward strand.
TCAATGGAGAAATTGCTAAAATATACTAAGAGATAAAAGTACACCCAAAAGACTGCATTCTATATAACTCTATTTATATGACATTCTAAACAAGGCTAAATTGCCGTAACAGAAAACAGAGAGCAGTGGTTCCAGGGCCTTTCAAGGGGAAAGGGTCGGCTGCAAAGGCCACCAGGGAACCTTTGGGGTGACAGGGACTGAGGAAGAAAAGAAACTTCCTATCTGAGGAATGCGACCCCTTCAAATTGTCTGGCGTGGAGAGGTGTGGAGAGGCGAGAGCAGTCATGTCTCACTCCCCCCTTGAGCTCAGTAATCGTTTTGAAGCCACCTGCTGTGTGAGCTCCAGACTGGCACTGAGTAGCCACAAATTCCCCTAATGACGCCGTATGCTGGACACCACTCATGCGCGCGCTCCCACAGTGCAGAGCCACTGATCCCTGTGATTTCCGTGAACCAATGAGAATTCTTATAGCCAACCTTTGTCACTGCCTGCTCTCCTTTGCTCTTCAAAATCTCAAGCCTCTCCTTTGGTCTCTGAGATCTCCTGGCTTCAGTCCTCACCTTGGCCCAAACAAACTCTTGGTATTATTTTGCCTCAGTTTCTTCCTTTAGGTCAACAGAAGGTTCTCTATCTTGATTGCGGTGGTTGTACACTCTAGAAATGCACCTTTAAAATGCATTAAATTTATATTTGTTTATCTCAATAAACCTCTTTTTAAAAAAATTACGAAAGAATATATGTTCATTGTAAAACATGAAAATGAAATGAAATTACAAAAAAGCCCAAAAATGTCTTAGGAATATCCCATTATCTTAGGAATATCCCATTCCTAGGACATACCAAACATTACTTAACCAGTCCCCATTTGGGGGGAATTCATAGTTTCCATTTTTTTCTGATCATAAACAATCCTCTGCGACAAACAGCACCCAGAATATTATGGTATTGTGCATAGAGCCACGATATTCCCCAAGTGGTGTGTTTGGTAAGAGAATGTGAACATTTTCAGGACTCTCGACACATACTGAGTGTGCTGTTCTGTTGCCTGTCCTCATGGCTGATGGGTCATCACGCATGGAAAGGGGAGTCTATTGCTAGGTGGTTGCAATGCATGTGGAGTCACATCTGAGGAACGCAGGAGACGGGCAAGCTGTAAGAGGTTACACAAGGAACATGACCAGACTTCTTGGCAGTTTCATAAACTGCTTCTAAAGGGAATTTCAGAAGGGGAGCGCTTCCAGGTCATTCTGAACCATCAGCAAACCAAGTGCAAAGCCTCAAAAGGTGAGACCCCTTTGAAGAACTGTTCTCATTTAGAGAAATTCCACGCATTTGCTCTGTGGGGGAGGAGACATTTATCTCTCCACCTTTCCGAGTTCGGAGGTAGGACAGACCCCTGTAACAAAAGATAGATTAATAAGAGAAAAACAGAAGTTTGTAACATAGACGCCTCACAGACACATGGGAGATACCCAGAGAAAAGAGTAAATCTCAAAGAGGTGGCTTAGAGTTCAGGTGTAAATACTGTTTTGGGCTGAAACGAAAAGGAAGGGTGTGGGGAGGAAGCTATGGGGACGTGACCAGGAAGAGCACAGCAAACAGGGTAAGGTTTGTCAATACAGATTCAAATCCCTGTCTTCGCCATTGGTGAGTCCCTAATGACTTAGAGTTCTCTTTCTCCTCCCAGTAGTGACAGGGAGACACTCTTGCAAATGGTGGTTTCCTTACAGACGTAAATTTCCATACAAAAGGGCAACCTCTACCCTGTCTTCAGAGCCTCTCCTGTGTCTGCAATTTTTTCAAAATAATCAGCTCAAAATAATCCTTATGCCAAAAAGGCATATTTTGGGGTGGCATAATCTGGTCTCCTAAAGCTCCTCTGCTATAATATATCAGCGTTATATTGTCATACTTTCATCTTGGAGATACAGGTGTCCATGCATATTTGTATAGGAGTGGTTGTTTTATATGTGAGTGGACTGTTAGTTTATTTACGTAACTACTGCAGCACTTGTCCTGGGTGTGGGGGGAGCAGAGTTTTCTGTGTTCCCCACCACGTGCTCATCACGACTCAGCGCCAGGCGTGGAGTCCCCTCGCAGGTACTCTCATCTTGGCTGTGAATTGCTGGGCCTCGCCCGGCTTGTGCCATCACCCCCTGGGATGAGTAACCTGGGAGTTTTCAACTCCTGAGTGTCGGCCCCCAGGTGAGCTGTTTCAGGGCAGGGCTGGTTCTTCCCAGACACCTGGATTAGTTTCCAGGGCTGGCTGCCATAACAAATTACTGCCAATTTGGGTGGCTTAAGACAACAGAAATTTATTCTTTCATATTGCTAGGGGCTAAAAATCTAAAATCAAGGTGTTGGCAGGGCCGTGCTCCCCCTGCAGGCGCTAGGGAAGGGTCTGTACCATGCTGGCAATCCTTGATGTCCCTTGGCCTGCAGCTTCCTCACTCCAGTCTCTGCCTCTGTCCTGCCATGGCCGTCTTCCCTGCCTGCGTCTGCCTTCGCCCCCTCTCTTCCGCTAAGGAATCCTTCAGTCACAGAGGACTGAGGGCTACCCTACTCCAGCATGACCTCATCGTAACTGGATTCCATCTTTAAAGATTCTATTTCCAAAAAAAGGCTACATTCACAGGTACCAGGGATTAGGACTTTAAACTGACCTTTTTAAGAGGACACAATTCAACATGCAACCTTGACTTTGCTTTCTTTGTCCTGATTAAGACAACTTTTCACACATACTGTTCATAGTCAAAAAATTTTATCATTAGACATGTTAGATGTCAACCTCATGATTGGTTGTGAAAACCAGTGATTCTCTACTGGGGGCAGTTTTTCCCCTCCAGGGCCATTTAGCAATACCTGGAGACATTTCTGGTGGTCGTGACTGATCAGGGGTGGTCATGGTGCTACTGGTGCCTTGTGCATAGGGGCCGGGGATGCGGCACAGTGGCCCCACGCAGGACAGCCCCACGACACAAAGCTCGTAGACCAAAATGTAGCAGCAAGACTGAGAAATGCTGATGTAAATCAAACAGTCTGTGTTGGTTAGGACTTCAACATGACTTTTAGGGGGACACAGTTGAACTTTAATTTCATTCTGACCTTACCTCGAGTTAGACATCTGAGTCATCACCATGATGATAAACAGTTGCTCAAATATAAGGCAGTTTTAATTTGAGGCATACGTGAATATAACAGGAAATGAGAAGCATCGTTTTAGATTGTGAATATTAATCACTGCTTTTCTATTAACATCTCCAGCAAACAAAAAAACTAACAGTGCTGGGAGAAGAAGCAAAAAAAAAAAGGTCCAATACCATGTTGTGTAATTTTGGAAATGCCATTTCATTTGGAAAAATGCCATGTTCCATGAAATTGGGGACTGCACCTGTCTGTTCTCTGCAGTCTCATTAGCACTCTAAGTGGGAACTGGCACATAGTAGGTGCTCAGTGAATTCTTGTTGGGTGAAATAAATAGAGTCTCAAGGAGGAGTTTTGAGGAGAATCTTTACCTGAGAGGGCATGCCCTTTATTACTCGAAATACTGTGGAATGACTCCACCCCCTTGCCGGGACATCATGCAAGTGGTATTTATGAATACGAATTGCTATGTGTGCAGATTATAGAGTAGACACGTGTGAGTGCGAAGAGTATAGAGGTTTACTCAGATCACACACAAATATACACAGATAGTTATATAGCGCTCCACCTTTGCCAACTTCCTAAGATAGCAGTGAAGAGGACACAGCTAAACATGGGAAGTCTAAACTGAAGGGTCGGATGGCGCCTGCAGGAAAATTAGCTGTAGGTGTAGGAAGGACAGTTTGTGAAGCCGGGACCTCAGGCCCAGACAGGCTGGTTCAGGAGGCCCCACAACCTGAACGCTGACACCACAGGTACTGGCCACGGCCTTTTGTTTTCCAACTCCAGGCCCAGTTCAGAGCCCCCACATACTGTCCCCTTTGGGAGACTGTCTCCTTCATGCTGTTTAACTCAAAGGGCAGCGGAAAGAGAAGGTGAGGGCCGTAAGAGAGACCTGCGGAACCTGGGAGACTTTGCTTTTGTTCTCAGCAATTCTCAGCTGGCCTTGGGCAAAACGGTCTGCAACACAGACCAACAGGACATAGATGAAAAACTTTCCCACTGTGTCAGGCAGGGCCTTTAACCTCTGGGTTTTGCACAGCAGGGCTGGGCTGAGCCCTGGGCAACATGCAGAGGGGACAGCCTTCCTCTCACGACTGTCCAAAGGCCCCCGTGTCCCCTAGTACAACCTGTGCTCTCACCTGGCAGACGCCGGCTCTCATGTTGCCAGGTCGCCTAATGTTCTGTCACAGAGCATCGTGTTCTATGTGTCTCACCCTGAGACTGACCTCCCTGGGGGTTCAGGCAGACTCCGCCCTAGGGACACGGCTGCCAGATGGTCCTTGCAGGAGCAGCTGCTTCCATCTTGTGTTCTCACTGCTATCTCCTCTTCAGCTGCTGCCTTGGGACCTGCTGGCACAAGACTTCCAGCCCCTCCAGAGGGAACCCTACCCCACTGGGGTTTCTGAGCCCCCTTTACACTCAGCAGTGCTCCAGGGACAGAGGGCCTGAGGCATAGTGCAGTTTTGCTACAAATAGCAATAATGGCAATAAATGCAACCCTGTTATGTGCCCATCACTGTTCTAAGTACTTTATGTAAACCCATGTCAACCTCCCAATAACTCTGAGACAGTTTATATCACCATCCTCATTTTACAGATGAGGAAACTGAAGCAGACATCAACTAAAGCCCTACATGACAAAGTTAGCAATCAAGTAGTAAAAAGATAATTAGTAAAAAGATAGATTAAACACCCTTTTTGTGGGTTTGCCTGAAAAGCTCATCCTTTATTCATGATACTGTCTACGGAATACTTGTTCTTCTACAGAAAAATGCTTTCTGAATTCCAAACAACTACTTCCTAACAAACTCTGAGCCGAAGTCAGTGCCAGCGGTGTTCGGGCTCCGTAGAACCCTGGCGAAGAAGAGCCTTCCTCCTGCCCTTCAAGTCCCACCCAGCCACCACCTCCTCCAACCCCCACAGCCTGGACACACTTGCATAAGAAAGAAAGTATCTGAACCTCCCTCTCACTCTGACACATCTTGGTGTGAGCAGATCTTTCTTAACCACTTCGGTACCAGCGTCAACTATAGTTGACAGCCACAGATGAACGTGCACTGCGACTTTAGCCGACAGCCGTGATATGACTTTTCTAATTTTTCATTTATCAAAATAAAATTGTGAACATTTAAAAATAATGTAATGAAACATACATGTATATGTTACTTATTCTGATTTACATGACAAGTAAAGCTGCCTGTAAAGAAAACCAGCTTTCAGTGCTTTCAAGCTTTCCTCATCACACAAGAGCAAAACGGACTCGTGGTCAATGCACAGCACAAGCTATCACGCGGACTATGAGTGCTGGCTGTGGGCGAGGTTTCGCGGCCGGTGAGCCGTACCGAAGTGGTTAATGGAAGAAATGAAAGAATATCCCCAAAGTCTGCCAAAATGACGAAGTAAGAATTACTCAATTACGTTTACAATAATAGGACAGTCTAGAGACAGCAGCGCCTCTTGGGGAGTTAACAGTAAAAGAAATGAAAGTTTCAGGAGGGCAGCCGATGGGAGGATCCCCAGTGGGCGGGGAGGGCGGCCATGGATGGAAACGGATTGTCAAGGTGTCCAGTAGCAGGTGGGCACCAGGAATCTGAGTCAGGAGTTCCCAAAATGGTGAGGACATGCGCACGAATGAGTGAAGGGTCAGATCCCGGCCGCTGGGTCAGGTCATGGTGATGTTGTCTTCCTGTGTTAGAAAGCGCGGTCATGACTTTCAAAGGAGTGGGTAGAAGGGGCCATCATGTCACGCACCTGGAACCCAGGCTCCTTTATAAAGGAGGGGCTGGACCACGCTTTGGGCCCTTTGGCTTGGATTCCGTGAGTCAGCAGAGCTCGTCCATGAGCAGAGACACCAGAACTGAGCCATAGATGGACGCGTTATAACGGTGTTTTGAGAGTGCGCTGCTTGCGTATTACGGCTGCAAAGTCAAAACACAACTCCACAGGACAAACAATTCAGCGGAGTCATGAAAAAGCACCTGAACCCACTGCAGGGCTGGCTGTGCCCTGAGGGGCCAGCCTGGGGGCCGTGGCAGGAAGGACAGCTTCCTGGGGGAGGAGGCGCCAAGTGTCCGGCGTGACGCTGGCCGGTGCTGGGCAGAATTGGGCGGTGAGCATGTCGGGCATGCGTGTGCGCGTGCGTGCGTGCGTGTGCCTGCCCTAGTTACTCACTGTGGTGCTTGGTTTTGCCAGTACCTCAGCTGGCGATGAGTCACTTGCCTGTGAGCCTGTGTGGTCTGCGGATGGCTTTTTCCCGCTTGAGCTCCTGGAGGCTGCCACCGTGCCACCCTGGAGTGTACAGCCACAGGTGACCAAGCAGGGCAGCACACGTCCAGCTGGGCTGCCTTTCCGGGCGGCTGTGAAGAGAAACGGTGGGCTTCTCTGCCTGCAGTGCAGCCCCGTGTCAGTCTATAGACAAGCCGCTGGCTCCTCAGCCGCCCGCAGGGAGACCTGCCGTGTAGACGACCTCCCCAACCGTGGGGGGCTGAGCAGGGCTGCTCCGTAGCATCGCAGGGAGCTTCCTCAGCTGCGCAGCGCCTGGGGGACAGGCAGTCCTCCCTCAGAGCCCGCGGGGGCTTGGCTCCAGGAAACCCCTGCAAACACCAAAAATATCCTACACACATCTTCCTGTGTGCTTTAAATCATCTCTGGGTTACTTATAATACCTAATAGGATGTAAATGCTATATAAATACTCGTTATACTACATTGTGTATTTGTATTACTTTTTATTGTTTTGCTATGTATTTTGTTTCCAAATAGTTTCCATCCACAGTTGGTTACATCCGTGGACGTGGAGCCTGCAGGTAGGGCGGGCTGGCCGTCCAGCCAGTTTCTGTGCATTGCCACATACCTGTTCCCAACACTGACGCCACAGCACTCGCCGGCCCACGAGTCAGGGCTGCAGCCTGGCTCCCTGAGGCCATGAATCCCCACCTGCCCGTGGCCAGCAGGATGGTGGGGGCAAAGTGGGCCTCCTTGGCCAAATCCCCCGCCCACCATGGCCCCAGCCCCTGCACACAGTGGCCCTTGACTGACCTGCAAGCTCTGCGCCATCCTGCCACCCTGGAGTCAGGCTGGGGGCACGTCAGGAGTCCTAGGCCAGGAGCTCCTTCCTCTCCTGAGAGCCCCGTGTCCTATTTCTGGTCCTGTTCAAGGCCCAGGCTCTGATTTAGCAGCTGAATTGCCTTGGATGTTACACCCATGTTCCCAGTCCTATTAACTGAGCTCCCTTGCCATCTGCTCCCACCAGGGTTCCCCTGTGATTTGTCCTACTCCCCTCAGCCTTCCCAGCACCTGGGCGGGTCTCCTTCACCACCGCTGGGCTTTCCTGTGTCACTTGCCATCCCCCGGCACCTCTGCCTCCTCCCCAGGAGCCAGCTCTCCACGGCCCGCCCTGCCTGGTGTGGATACTGCCCCCTCGCAATCCCTGGGTGTTCCTGGGTGTCCTCCTGTACCCTGCTCCCGCTCATCTCATCAGTGCCCTCTTTGGCCACACTCCAGGGGAGCACTGGGCTTGTCCACAGTTGCTATGGTCTGCATGTGAGCCCCAGGTTCCTGTGTTGTAAGCTGAATCCCCAGTACACCAGTGCTGGGAGCTGGGGCCTTTTAGGAGGAGTCTAGGTCGCAAAGGCTCCGCCCAGGCACGGTCAGCGCCATCACGAACAGGGCCTGCAGGCGCGGGCTTGCCCTCTCCTGCCCTCCTTCCTTGCCCCGCGTGAGGGTGCAGCAAGAGAGCCCTCACCAGGCGCTGCTGCCAGTACTTCCAGAACGGCGAGGAAATAGCTTTCTGTTCTTTATAAATGGCCCAGTCTTAGGTGTTTTGTTGTAGCAGCACAAAACAGACAAAGACGCCAGTTCTTGTTGGTGCTGCCACACCCTCGTGTCCGCTCAGCCAAGGCCGTCCATGCTGCAGCCTCCGCAGCAGGGCCACTCGCCATCGCCGTGTGTGCCGGCTCTCCGCTTGGCTATGCTCTGGGTTCCTCTGTGGGTCAGGTGGAGCTTCAGGACACCCTGCACATGGCATGGGGCTGCAGGAGACGTGGTGGGTGCTAAGCTGTGGCCCTCTCTTCTGCCCAACACGCTGCCCAGCCCTGCGTATTGCGGGGTCTGTTTGTGCTGCTATAGCAAACTGCCATAGACTCGGTGGCTTATGAACAACAGAAATGTGCTGCTCACAGGTCTGGAGACTGGGAAGTCCAAGATCAAGGTACTGGCAGATTCAGTATCTGGTGACAGCCTGAGTCCCCAGTTCATGACGGCTATCTTCTTGCAATGTCCTCTCATAGCAGACGAGACAAAGGAGCTCTCTGGGGCCTCTTTTATAAGGACACCAATCCCATTCATGAGGGCTCATCACCTCCCCAGAGCTCTGCCTCCCAACACCGTCGCACTGGGGATTAGGGTTCCGCCGTGGGAGTCTGGGTGGAGGGCAAGCGCAGTCAGTCTGCAGCAGCCAGGAAGCCTCCTCCAGGCTCTCGGGCTGGAGGCGCAGGTGGAGCTGAGTCTTTAGCTTTTAAGACTTTTGTCTTTCTGGACACAAAATGCTCTGTTGGACAGGAGGACATGAATATTAAGGGGTCCTTTCACTTTGTTTCTTTGCCTTACAGCCCTGAACCCCCCAACCAGGGCCCAGGCCAGGGCCGCCCCTCCCCCTGCACAGGCAGGGCTTTGTGGGGGGGGGGTGCTGTGTGTGAGGAGACACGAGAGCATGTTAATGCATTTCTAAAGTGCTGCTCCTGTTGAATGCGTACTTGAAATGAAACTTTCCAGTAGAATGGCTTTGAATCACTACTAAATAGAGAGACGGTTGTTCATTTCTGAACAGCACTACATACCTTTGGGCCTTAGGCTCTTGGTGAAAACTCTTGTTGGTGTTTCCAGACTGCTTCTGTCCTCTGCTTTTCTTCCGTGGTCAGTGAATCCTTCCCTTTAGATACATCTGAAGAGTGACCATTGAAACAAAAGGACTTCATTTCTCTTCTCATAGATTGTGCTCCGAACGCTAGTTCTTGCTGTCCCTCAACCAGCAAGGCTTGGGCAGTGACCCAGAGCTGGTTCTAGGGAAGGGATCTCAAGGCCTGCGGGGAGACAGGCGCCTGAGCGGCTGCCCTTGCCCGCCGGCATGGCAGAGTGTTGGATGCCCCAGGCCGCGAGATGCGGGCATTCGAATGCGGGCATCGCGGCAGAGTCAGGCATGCAAGAACTTCCCCGTCCTCCCCACCCTTTAATTTGTGTCCTCGCTTGATTGATAGGTCTTTAATGTGACATCACAGAGGAACGGTCCAGAACGTAAGGTGACTAGGAAGCAGCTGGGCGGTGGTGACAGGGACTCGCCGGCATGGTGGGTAGGATGTGGGTTGGGAGGGAGACCTGGATTAGGCCCTGGATTAGGAACCAGGCTTCGCCCTTTCCAGCTTTATGGCCTTAGTCATGTGGCTGAGCCCCGGCAAGCTCCCAGTCCCCATCGATGGGATGGAGACAGTGGCGTTCATTAGCTCGCCCAGGCTGCTCTCGCGAAGTGTCAAGGCTGGGCGTCTCACACACCAACGTTTATTTCTCACCAGGTGGTGGCTGGAAGTTGGAGATCAGGGTTCTGGTGAGGGCTCTCTTTGTCTCTGCGGCATGTAGGTGGCCACGGTCTCACAGTGTCCTCACGTGGTTGGAGGGAGCACGCACAGCCCCCAGCGTTCAGTCTTACAAGGAAACTAAACCTACCTCATGCCCCACCTGACCCTGATCACCTCCGAATAACATCACATCAGGGGCTAGGGCTTCACTGTGTGAGTTTTAGGAGCCTCATGCTGTCCTTAACAGACATCTATCTACCTTCCAGAGCTGATGTGTGGATTAAAGAGATAGCCCCCCTCTCCTTAGTGGGCACTGCCTTCCTCTGTCCACCAGTAAGTGAAGACGCACAGAAAACGTAGCTCCCTGGCAGACGAGTGTCCATGGTAGAGGACCGGTCAAACAGGCAAGTGAAACTAGCTAAATAAACACGATGGTCACTGTGTGACCGTGAAAAGGAATAAAGAATTCGGTTTGTGTACCATATGGAGCCATCTTCCTTACACATCTTCAAGAAACAAGAAAAGGTACAGAATGGTGCAAACAGTAAGCTTCTTTTGTGTAAGAAAAGGTGGGAAACATGAGCACGTGTTTGCATTTGCTTGTGCTTAGAGGGAAGGATACATAAGAAACTAATGAAAACGTAAAAGGACCTGTAAGAGAACAGAAGTAGGGGAAGAAACGGGTAACAGTAATTCTTCTCAAGTTACAACTTTTAAAACATTTGGATCTTGAGCCATGTGATTATATTTCTATTTTAAAAATTAAATTGTAACAGATGAACAAATAAAAGTGTCACTCCACTCCAAGAACCACGGTGTACGTGGACCTGGGCCAGAGACAGCTGACGCAAGTTAGGGGTGCTAAAGCTGAGCCGGAGAGCCCAGGACGGTCCCAACGTCTCGCTGTTGGTGGCAGGATTGGAATACGGATCCACTGGCTCCCACCGCAGGGTCCTCTCTCGTCACACCTTTCCAGGCCCCATTTGGATGAAGTGGAGATAAGATAAATTAATCTCTCCCATCTCACATCATCTGGCAACTTCCAGAAACCAGATGGAGAGGAATGGAAAAAATGTAAATTCCTTCATGTCCAACAGATCCAACCACAGGGTTTTACAAAGTGCCCCTTCACGTTTGTGTAGTGTCACTGTAGCAGGAGAGACCTCTCCCTCTGGTCTGGGAGTCACCTGCCCTTCCCTGGTCCAGCAGACCCTGCAGAATATGTTGCTTCCTCTCCCGGTTCGTGTCCCGCGGTGATTCACAGGAGGAGAGCTCCTAAAACAGCAGCCCTGGGAGTGGAGGAGCTCGGGGAAGCCCTGGACATCCGGGGAAGCACTCGTCCCTGTCCCTTGTCACTGCCCCAGAGACAGAGCTCTTGAACTGTGTCTTCAGGGTCTAGCCAGTGGGGCACTGCAGTCCCTGGGTTTTAGAATGACAGGAAATTTACACTGGAAAGTGCCTGAGAAGTCTCTAGAGCAGGGCTCCTCAGAGCCACAGTGCACACGAGTCCCCTATGGTCTTGTTTCGGGGCAGAACCTGAGTCACAGGTGAAGGTGGGGCCTGAGAGTCTGCATTTCTAATGTGCTCCTGAAACAGAAGTAAGAGCCTAGAAAAGGGCAAAATGTATTGTAAGTTGTCTCTTTAAAACCCCCCTCACCCTTTTTGAGAATTTAAACCTACTTTGCTGCCTGGGGCTAGTAATCAGAGGGACAGGGGAGTGTCCTTTGTTCCACAGGAGATGGCTCAATGGAATTGTTGGGGGCCAGGTAGCGAGATTGTCTTCACCAGAGACGCCATAAACCACAATACCCCAACACTGAAAACCCCCTTTAATAGCTCTGTATTTCTGCATATAGAGAGGACGATGGCACTTTAAGACACAAATCTGCCATCCTCCTCATTTGCTGGCCAAGTAATAAACTTCTCTTTCCTGTTCCTCAAACTGCTTGTCCTCATTCTTCTGATGTGCCCTCAGGGACAAGTGTAGGTGACATTCCTGTGTGAGGGCCCTAAAGCTAGTCTTTTTGAGCATCTGGATGAATAAGAGGAAGTTCCAAGAGATACGGAGGCTCCACCAACGGTCTCACATCCCATCTCCCGGCCCTATGCTGAGGGGACACTTTTTCTACTGAGCCAGCATGGCTTGTGCTTGAGTAGTATATGGGCCCTTTTAAAGGGAAAACCACCAGGCTCACTGCTCCCAAGAACAGGCCTTAGTCTTGGTCTTCATAGACTGCAGACTTTTAATCTGTTCTAACATCTTTTTCTATATAAATGTCTTTCAACTGTTAATTATCCCTAAAGAGAGAAGCTCTCTTTAAAACTGATAAAATACTTTTATTGTCATTGAAACAAAAGCACAAAATTTAAAATCTTTAATGAAGAATTTCTCTACAAATAAAGGCAGAAAACTTTCCAAGGTATCTTCTAAGGGATAAAGTAAGTGCAGAAAAACATAGTATGACTTCATTTATGTTTTTTAAAACTCATGAACTCAACTGTATATATCCATGAAAATATATAAGAAAGAGTGTGAAATCATAAAAAATATCTAGGACAAATTGATGACAGCAGTTACCTTAAGAATTGGATTAAGGCCAGGTGCAGTGGCTCACACCTGTAATCCTAGCTCTCTGGGAGGCCAAGGCAGGTGGATGGTTTGAGCTCCAGAGTTCGAGATCAGCCTGAGCAAGAGCAAGACCCCGTCTCTACCAAAAATAGAAAGAAGTTAATTGGACAGCTAAAAATATATAGAAAAAATTAGCTGGGCATGGTGGCACATGCCTGTAGTCCCAGCTACTTGGGAGGCTGAGGCAGAAGGATTGCTTGAGCCCAGGAGTTTGAGGTTGCTGTGAGCTAGGCTGACGCCACGGCACACTACCCTGGGCAACAGAGTGAGACTCTGTCTCAAAAAAAAAAAAGGGAATTGGATTAAACAATGATTAGAAGGGACTTTGGCTTTATCTGTAATATTTTATTTTTTACATTGTATCCACAAATTACTTATATAATTAAAAATAAATAAAATCTTTAAAATAGAAAAAAAGATTATGGAACTATATTCCCCCAGAATAAACCAGAGGACACCAGTTCAAGAAGCATTCCACTCCCCTCCGCCTTCCTGATGGGTCAGCTCTCTTCTCCCTCACCATCCCCATTATACAGTGTGATATGAGAGAAAGAACAGAGCCCTGGAGGCAGACATACCTGGCTCAAATCAAGAGAAGTCACCCTACCACTTATAGGCTGGGTTACCTTGGACAAGTTGCTTAACTTCTCTGAACTTAAACCCTTCACTGATGAAATGGAGATGATATCTCAGCTCAAGTATCATTTCTTCGGTAAAATGTTCTATGACCATCTGCCTTCCCTCATCCCACGCTAGTCTAGGTTAGGATTATCTGTTATAAATTCCCATGAAAGCACTATCTCAGATGATACTTTCACATGCATTCCTATAATCATTTATCCAAGGTCCTGTTCCTCCACTGGAACTCCTGTTCCTCCTCTTAGCTCCTTGAAGCAGATTCTACATAGCTTTTTGCTCATCATTTCATCCCCCACAGCCAGGCATAGTGTCAGGGATCTAGTAATAGCTCAATAGATATACAGTCAACCCATGAATGAACAGCCTCCTTTCCTGGCTTATTGGGGATGTTAACTGTGGCAGCTTAAAGACAGCTGCAAAGTCTCTTGCCATCAAGAGTCTATTTCCTCTCTCCTTGAATCGGGACCATTATTCACTTTGACCAACAGAATAAGGCACAAGTAACTTCATTGTAATTTCTGAGAATGGACCTCAACTGATGTGCAGTGTTGCTTTTATGTGCTTGGAGCACGTCCTCTTGGACCCGGCACACCTGCTGTGAGAAGCCCACATGGAGAAGAGCGGACGCCCTGAGGGGTGTAGTCCAGCTGAGCTCGCAGCCAGCACTGACCACAGCTGTGTGAGCGGACCACAGTGGACGCCCAGCCCCTGGCGAGTGTCCAGATGTCTGCAGGTACAGCCACATATAGCAGAAGATCCACTAAGCTGAGCCCAGCCAGCCCACAAAGTAACAAGAGATAATAAATAAATTGTTGTTAAGCCATGTCGTTTGTTATACAGCAGCAGATAACTCAAACAGTTCTAAAAACCCTGACTCATGGTAGAAGACCGATCAGTTAATATCAGACTCCTTCTCGCTCCTATATTTTTTCAATCTGAAAATCTTCCTCCCTAGTCTGATTCCGTGTCGGCCCTCTCACCGTCTCTTCATCAGACTTCCCCCACAGAGCCCTGATGTGAGTTCTTTCCATCACACACGGCCCAGCCACAGCCCCCGACGCCATGAAGCCTTGCTCACCAGCTCTCCATGTGACAGCTTGCTTTCTGTTTGAGAGCTACCCTGACTGGTGAAAGTCTGTGATCCTGGAGGGCACTGCCTGTGGGTTCCCTGACCTGGCAAATGTGACTGTCCCACATCCTAAGTTGGCTGTTCATCCTTAAGGGGAGGGACCAGAGCACCCAACATCTTACTTTACTCATAGCTGGTGCCCACAGATACTTTCACGTTTGTTTGGCAGCTTGCGCCAGGGAAGGATCTGCTGACCCGGGTGTGGTAGAGTTGGGCTAAGGTTGCATGATTTTCCCACCAGAAAACTGTGCTCAGTGAGTTGATGCTTTATTTGTTTCTTGGACTCTAATCTCTCACCCTTCCCACATTTACCCCGTGTTAAGAAGGGGAAAGGAAACTTGGGCTCACATATCAGAAACTTGCAAGATCTGGATAAGTCTACAAACTGACTAAACCAGAGCAAACAAGGTGGCTGCACTGCTGTGCATTTTTCTCACACTGCCTAAAGTTTACCCTCACTTCTGCTCTTGCTTGGGAGAGCCTGAGGAGCTAATTAAGGTCAAAATCAACTCTTTCACATTTTCTTGGGTAGTTAACATACACTGACTTGTCTGTTTTCTGTTGCTATAACAGAATACCCAGGACTGAGTAATGTATAAAGAAAAAAATTTTGTTTTTTACAGTTCTGGAGGCTGGGAAGTCCCAGATTGGGTGGCTGCCTCTGGTGACACTTTCTTACTGCCCCCTAACGTGGTGGAAGGTGCCGGGGGACATCAGGCACACAGGAGAGAGCCAAACTGGGTTTCACAACAGACCCACTCTCGAGATAACTAACCCACTCCCCTAACAATCAATCCATTAACCCAGTAATCTGTTAACCTATGAATGTATTAATACTAATCTCCTCATGACCACAGAGCCCTCAAGACCCAATTGCCTGTTCTTAATACTGTTACATCAGGAATTAAGTTTCAACATAAGTTTTAGAGGGAACAAATGTTCAAACCATAGAATACACTTTTCTTAGAGAGATAGACAGTATCTCACCCTGTCACCCAGGCTAGAGTGCAATGGTATCATCATAGCTCACTGTAACTTCCAACTCTTGGGCTCAAGTGATCCTCCTGCCTCAGCTTCCTGACCAGCTGGGACTGCAGGCAGGTGCCACCAGCCTCCCAAAGTCCTGGGATTACACGCATGTGCCACCATGCCAGGCAGAATACATTTTTATTAGAATTTTCTGATATTATCTTTTAGCTTAGCCTAAACCTGAAGTCACTGAATATCTTTATGAATATTAGTGTTAGCCGATGGCTGCAGGTTGCTGAAGTCCCAAGGAATTGGTGCTTTGCATGAACTCGTTGGCGTTTGTGTAGAACATCCCTTCTCCCAGACTGGCCAGCGCTGGACTGGGGTACCAGGCTGGTTCTAACACATGCAAAGGCTTCCCTGCAAGTTCTTTGCACCTAAAACAGGCACCGTTTTTATAAAATAAAGATTGGTCTTTTGCCATATGTCAGACATGCCAGATGTTGTGAATCCAGACAGGAAAGCTGTACCTTCTGCCCCTAAGAGTTTCAGGCTGGTGGGAAGCTGCACATGCCCAAAACATACGAAACAGGGGTGGCCCACACCTGAGATGCCGGGGCTACAACACCTACGTGGTACGCACAGTACTGTAAGGAATCAGTCTCCTTTTTCCTTGATGGACAAATCCAAGCTAGCCTGGGGGCCTTTCCAAGCACTGGCACGTCACTCCCAGATGCTGAGAAAGCTGTGGCCAGTGGGATTCCCGAAGAGGCAGGCAGGCTTAGGAGCAGGGACCAGAGTGATCGCAGGGACCAATCCTGAGCCTCCCAGTGTTTAATTTAAATAGGGACCCTGACAGGAGCCAGTGAAGGTGCTGACAGTTCAGCTCATGTGCGTGTGTCAGTGACTCATAGGAAGGGTACTGAGGACGGGCTGGGGCCCAGGGCACCTGAAGGACTGGCTCTGCCTCTCCCAGGCCAGGCGTGAGGTGGACACATGTCCTCAGGCGCCCTCACGGCTGGCCCGCGTGTGCTCTCTCCCACTGCTCCCGTGCTAGCGTGTGGACAGGATCTCGACACGGCCCTGCAGGGGTGCAGGGGCACATATGCGCACTGTGCAGGAAACCTTCCTGCAACAGACCTGAAAACTAGGAATCTCTGATTTTCTACTGTTGTTTTTGTTTTTCGTTTTTTCAGTTTCCTCACTCATGACTCATGACTCACTTATGGGTTTTTTGCCATTATTTTATTATACACTTTTGGGATAAATTGCCTCAGGCAGGAAATAAACAAGCAAATAAATGGGGCGAGAGTGGGGGAAGAGAGATAAGAAGAAAGGGAAAGAAGAGGAGGTGAAAGAGGTCGGCGGGAAGAAAGGTGATGGGTGCAGACCAGTAGGTGGCAGGTAAGTGGCAGGTGTGGCTAGGCAGGGGATGGATAGATGCAGGTAGACACTGCAGATAAAGGGGCACATGGGTGATAGTACAACCCCCCAGAGAGTTCAGATGGGAGGGCGAGCATGAGGACAACCAAAGAAGAGGCGGCGGAATCTCACCACTGCACCCGCGGAAGCAGGAGTGCAGGCTCAGCAGAGGCTGGGCCGGGGTGTGGGAAGATGAGAATCAAAGGGTGCAAGGCTCAGACAGACAGGAGAAAATGTTTGAGTTTTCTGAGATCTATTGCACAGTGTGGTGAATATAATACCTAATATAACATAATAATTGAGTACATACACTTCAATATCTCTGAGAGAGGAAATCTCAAATGTTCTCATCACAAAAAATGTCAAACATTTGAGGTGTTGGATAGGTTAATTAGCTTGATTTAATCATTCCACATTGCATTAAAAATCTCGACATCACTTTGGACCTCATAAATATACACAATTATAATTTTTAATATATAATTTAAATTCACAAAAAAAAAGGAAAGGGAAACAAGAGAGAGATACCACATGGAGAGCGCACGGCTTGGATCTCCCCAGGTCTGCCCCCAGGAGCTTTCCGCAGCCCTCAGCTCTGGGAGGCAGCAGAAGCCACCCGCCACCGCGTGCCCAGGCTCAGGCGCCACCCAGCACGCCGCGGCCCGCTGTGCCTGAGACGACACACACAGAACCGGCCAGGCATGCTACTTGCTCCAGGGGCCGGCAGTCCTCTGCGAGTCTGTCGGTGACTTCCAGATCCCTGCCCAGCAGCCCCTGGGGGACATGGAACGCTGATGGCAGATCCCTAGAGCCTGAGACCACGCACGGAAGACCAGTTCTCAGGAATGACGGGCTGTCAGCGCTGCACGGAGGTGAGGCCCCGAGAGGCGGCGGTTCCTCCCGGAGAGTGCAAGCCGTGCCGCGGTTTCCTATCTCCCCGTCTTGGTCACACACGGATCAGGTGGCTTCCTGTTGAGGGCCTGGAGTATCAGTTGTGACTGGGTGAGCCCTGGTTTTGAGTCTTGGACTAATGTTTTTTATTCGATGCTTAATAAATCCCTATTGAGTCAACGAGCACTTGAATGAACCAGTAAATCATACTCCTCTGCATTTCAAAACTCTAAACAAATTAGACTTTTGATTCTATGAGCTTCCGGTAGAGCTGATTTTAATATTCTAAAATCTATCAAATTCTGCCTTTGGACGACAGGAGCCTTGAGAAACCATCCTTGGGTACCCCTAGACATTGGAGATGGCAGCCCCCCACATCTACCTGTGGGCCCTTGTGGGGGAGGGGAGCAGGGAAGGCAGGAAGAAGCCGAGGACCCCTGGGCTCGGGTCTGACCTGACACCAGACTGCAAACTAAGTGACACATACAGCCAGGGTACTTTGTGGTGTGAACATGTTAATTCACTGAATTTCAAATGTAGACCTCTAAGATAGGCTACAATTTTGATGACACTATTTGGGCGTTGCTTCGAGTTTTAGCCGTGCCAGGAAGGCCATGCCCGTGCACACGCAACACGCACGAGGTCGGCCCCAGCACGCCTGGCCGAGCTCCGGGGTGCTCACGGCCTCCTCCCCCGGGTCTGGGCCACGTTTGCCAGGCTCTGCGTCTACGTCAGCGTCCGCAATCAGAGCTCAGTCAGGATTTGCAAGTTTGGAACAGAAATATTCATCCGAATGCCTCAAAATCAAATCACAGAGCATTGAGACTCTGGTAGGTCTTAGGCATCGCCCGCACGTAGCCCGTTTATCTCATAGGACAGATCCGGAGGGGTAAACAACCGTCCGGCGTCTCACTGCTGGCCAGTGGTAAGCCCTGGGCTCCAGAGGGATCTTTTGGTCATTTCATATCTTCAGTTGTTAGGAAGACAGAATCAAGCCAAGCACACATCACATTTCCTAGGAAGACTGTACTTCTCTTTCGTTTGTATCAAATATCAGATCACTGAGAGCAATCTTTGCTAATATAGCAATCTTTGGGGAGTTGCCCAGATACATGATAAACCGACCTTCAGCAGCTTTTGCACAGTGTGTGTTGGGCAGGGATTCACTTACTGGCTTTGGGACTTCGTGGGCAAACCTCTTATCATCCTTAAGCTTAATTTTTCTCATCTGTAAAGTGGGGCTAATAAAAGTACTTAAGGTTTGCTATGAGAATTAAGCTATGCACGTAAAGCCGCTTAGCATAGTTTCTGACTCATCTTAAGTGTTAAGTAAATGCTGCAGCTGTTCTTATTACTGCAGTAGTATTATCATTATTGCTGCTGTTCTTGTTGTGTAGACTAATCCACTGCCCATGCCCTGCCTTCTCCCCACCCGCCCTTCCCTCTTAGGACGGCTCCCGTGTCCCCACTGCCCGAGTCTCTGTGGCTGTCAACATTTATAACCAAGTGCCTGCTTAAAACGATTGACTCTCTTGGATCCCATGATTTGAAAGTCTTTGTCTCCCAAATTATATTTATTAATAAATAATTCCTTTTTCAAGGTCTGGTAAAATAAAAATGGCCACAAATTCTTTCTCCCTTCCTTGAATCTGCGACTTGATTTGATAGCAGATTATGGTAGGAGTGATGTGGCGACTTCCAGACGAGACTTCCAAGGCTGTTGGCAACAGCTGGAGCAATGACAAATGCACTGTTCGTGGGTGCTGGAAAATCACTGAGGGGATTTTTATTGGAGGTTGAAAAGAAGGCCACACATGTTATGCAGTGGCAGAGCAATGGGAAAAAATGTCACCTGTGACAATTTAGAAAACAAAAAATGTATTTAATGAATTTGTAGCTCTGGTTAAGAATGTCTCTACACAGAGTGTTAAGAGTCAGTTGAATGTTTTTAGTGGAATATGGTAAGATACCAAAGGGGAAGGTAAGCTAAGAAGACACTGTTGGGTTCACAAACAGAATTCAGAGGAAATACAGAGGGCTCAGGACTTACCAGGTTGAACAGTAAAAATCAGCTAAACAAAAAGACCTTGTCCCGGACTGGCCCTCCATGGACAAGTAAGAGACCTGTCTCAGAGCAAATGTATAATCTGGCTTTTGGAGCATGGGATGGACCCTGTCTGATTCCTGGGTGTTTTACTCTGTTCTCACACCAAAACAATGACACAGAGGAAGATTTCAGTGGCCAAATGTAGGGGTTTTCCCCACACACCAAGTGGTGGACACCAGCTGGAAGTCCTCTAATGCAATTCCAACACTGCTTGGAGACAGTATCACATCCCACAGGGTGAGGACTCAGCCCCCCAAACTGCCCCCCGCTTCAAACACCAGCCACAAGTCCTGGCCTCTGGAACTTCTGACCGATTGGCTTCAATTTGAGGTCCCCACAACCCCCTCTTTAGGTTTGACTGATTTGCTGGAGTGGCTCACAGACTCAGGGAAAGACTTATGTTTACCAGTTGATTACGAAGGACATTACAAAGGACAAGATGCTTTACAAAGGGGGTGGAGCTTCCATGCCCTCCCAGGGCGCCACTCTCCAGGAACCTCACATGCTCAGCTCTCAGGAAGCTCCTGGAACCCAGTCCTTTAGGGTTTTTATGGAGGCTTCATTACATAGGCACGATTGACAACTATTTAGAAATGTGACTGGACAAGAAGCACATGATCTCAACCCTGCAAGGCCTGTCTGCTCAGATCTTCTTGGCCTCTCTCTGTGGCATTCCCTCCTCCAGGGATATGGCAGGACCCTCTCTGGAATGAGGGTCTTTTGGCCCACTTCAGATTGGAGTCCTGCTTTGGGCAGGTGAGGGGAGGACAGGAGGTCAGAGAGATTCTGCTCCCTGAGGCCTAACACATCCAACACTATAACCAATGCCTGCAACAAGGGCTATGGGCACTATGAGCCAGGACCCATGGACAAAACCCAATATATATCATCACACCACAATGGGAAACCCACACAGTCTTTAAGAGAGTTGTCCTGGTGAAGGCACTACCAGCTCAGACTAAAGAAACCAAGACAAGTCACATTAAAAAGAGACCTCCAGGCTCCCCAATTTCTATGAGCAGGAAGCAGACTGAGAAAAGGACTAAGATGTATCTGTGGGCATTTTTGTAGGAAAGGAAGGATCTCTCAGAGAGTAATTAAGGGCTCAGAGGGCCAAGCCATGAGCCACTGAGAACAATGGGCCAGAGAACCACTCCTAGGGGGCAGAACTAGGCCCCAATCCAGGGCCATCCCCACCCACCATGCCCAAGTGGTTTTCGGACTTGCTGTGTGCCAGTAACTGCCGCGAATCCCTGTCTCTGCCCTCATTAGATGCAAGTACTTATGGCAAGTGCCTTGACCCTCTTTGCCCTTTACATGTTGGGCAGGGGACAAGGGGTGGAGGGTTCGTCTTTTTAGTTCATAAGCCTCCAGATAAAGAGAAACTGCAGCCTTCCAGGGCCCTCACCTGTATCTGCACCTGCTCCCGAGCACAGGATGACAGGGACTGAGCCCAGCGCTGTGATGAGATGAGACTTTGGGGGTCTTGGGAAGGGCTATTGCATTTGGTAGAAGGAAATCATGTAAATAAATCATGGCCAATGTATAAAATAGGACAGTTTAAAAATAGCCACAAGTTCTTTGAAGCTCTTCCCATCAAGAGATGAAGTTTATCTCTCCACCACTTGAATCTGGCCCAGGGTTTTGACTTGCTTTAATGAATAGAATGTGCTAGAAGTGACACTGTGCAGCTTCTGAGCAAGGTCTTGAGAGATCTTGTGGCTTCC
This sequence comes from Mirza zaza, assembly GCA_008750895.1. Taxonomy (NCBI): domain Eukaryota; kingdom Metazoa; phylum Chordata; class Mammalia; order Primates; family Cheirogaleidae; genus Mirza; species Mirza zaza. The sequence goes on from VSMD01078595.1 coordinate 69,940, forward strand.
ACTCCTGCTCTCTTGGAACGTTGCTGTTGCTGTTGCCCCACCGCACGAGACGCAGGGCTCACTGGGCCACGTGGAAGAGAGCAGGGGCTCCCTGGCCACACGGCAGCTGCCACCAGACGCGGGGGGAGGCCGCTGTGGGCCAGCCGGGCCGCCGACTCCCAGGTGGCTGCAGCTGCAAGGGCCACCCCAGGCCAGACTATCAGAGGACTCTCCCAGCTGATCTCAGCCCAAACTGCCGAATCACAGGATTGTGAGCGCATAGATGGCGATTTTCAGCTACTAAATTACAGATTGCTCTGTTACATGGCAATAGATCAAGACATAAGAAAATAATCCCTGTTCTCACCCACAATCCATTTTGAAAAACACAGAGAAATGTGATACTGCCGTTAGCCTGTGCGCAACTTCACTCGCCCCCCTGCCTGCTTCCCACCTCTGTGGGCGCTGCGGACTCAAGGCAGCCTTAGCGAGAAACGTCGCCTTTGTTCCGTCTCCTCAGCTTCCCAAGGTGCTGCTGGGAGAGTCTAAGGCAGACCCACCCCTCCCTCCCCCGGCCAGCCGCCTGCCATATAGATCTGGAAGCTGGAGGACCTACCACGATGCTCAGACTTGGCTGCATGCTAGCAGCAGCCCTAAATCTGTGCCTCTGAAATTTACTGTGCAGGTGAATCAGTCACTCAGGGACCTTGCTAAAATGCGGATTCCGACCGAGCGTCCCGGGACAGCCCAAGATGCTGCCTTTCTAGCAGGTGCCCAGGTGATGCCTGCCATCACACGCAACACTGGGAGTAGCCGCGGTCAAGCTGGAACCCACAGGGCTCAGCCTCAGCCATGTGTTGAAATTGCCTGACGACTTGGTCCCATCCCCGGAAATTCTGACTTTTTTGGTGTGCGTGTAGCCTGGGATCTGATTTCTAACTCTTCTGTGGGCTGAAGCCCTGCTCTGAACACTGGTCTCGGCACTTTGGAAAGGGGGCCCCACCCCTGCGGCCAGCTCTCGCCACCTCCGTAAAGACTGCCACAGACCCCCAACCTGGGAGTTCTCTTAACCCTTCAGCACACTCGTGCCCAGCCAAGGCGGCCGAGGAAGCAGCAGGCTGCGAGGGCCGGAGCTTGTGCCCCAGGGAAGCAGAGCACATGGCTGGGGGCACCACCGTGCCTGTCGCAGCTGTGGTCCTGGGCACAGCACTGAGCCTCCCCCAGCCACCCCTTCCTCACCTGAGAATAGAACTTCAGGCCACCTTAGTGGCGCTGTCAGGCCAGTTGGAGGCAACGTCCGCCAAGTACCCGCTCAGGTTAGAGACTCGGAAAGCGGGAGGTGTCATTCCCGAACATCGATAGCGCTGAGCAGCCAGGCGCCCGGCATCGAGGGAGGGCGGAGAGCTGGGGTTAGCGTCTGCCAGCGTGAAGCGCCCAAGTTAGAAGCCAGCCTTCCAGCAAGTGCCAGGCCTTTGCATTACCTGCGAGGGTTTACTATTAGTGCCACCTAGTTCTGCCCCTGCCACAGAGCCAGGACTGGAGTGGCTTCATTTTAAAGACCCCCAATGTGGAAAAGGAAGTATTTTAGAATTTAATGCCTTCTTCAGAAGACACTGGGGTGAAAGAACTTCATTTTTAAAAAAAGAAAACAAACCTTCATCATATAACGGGAGTGTAGAACTGACCCGCATCACATGCACCGGAAGCCGGGAACGGAGTGGATTTGTTTGTCCATGGTAAAAAGGCAACTCTGTGAACAGTTCTTGGGTGGTTTGGCTTTGCTCTGCTGCTCATGAAATATGTATGCTCTGCCTCCTGGGCAAGACAAACAGTTCCAGCCCCCGGGGCCTCATAACACTGGCTTGGCGTTTTTCGAGGGGAGGAGGGCAGGGGGGCCCTGTGCTGGTGTTTGCCTGGCGGTGGCAACCCTGTGGGAGAGATGCGCGGAGACAATATGGCAGGAGGAAGTGGCAAGGGACATAATGAAACAGAAGATTTATGCTGGGACCACCCTGCGTCTGGGACATGTGGCTGCTGCACCCACACGCCTCTCACACTCTTCTCGCTGCACCACTGCTCTCTGCTCTGCCCTCTCCATCCCTTCCTCCCTCAGACCTGTCCTTTTTATTGCAAAAGAACCCAATATTGTATACATCTGATAGCAAAAAGTGAGCATCCCTCTTTCTACCCAACTCCTTGAACAGCGAGCGGTTCTCATGGTTTATATGTGTAAGAACCACCTGACGTAGCAACTTGTTACTACGCCAATATTCCTGCGACCCATCCCCAGAAGGTTGGATTTACCAGGCCTGGGGTGCGGTCTGAATTTTTAGAGCCTCCATCCCAGCCCAGCGGCTCTGATGCTAGTGGCTGTTGAATTCTGCTTTCAGGTACCTTGCGTGGAGTTGGGCGGTGCTGACTGCTGGGCCGGGGAGTCCTGTCACACTCACCTGCACACGTGTGCTGTGTAACATGGAGCGTGTGCACACACACAGGACTGCACGACATGTGGCATATAGGGCAGTCTGCCCACGGAGCCATAGGCCAGGGCCCGTCTGTTATAAAACCTGATTCCTACTAAACAAATTCAGAGAAGGATGAGAGCATCCTCATGGGCTACCTTCTGCAGTACTAGCCTAACATGTCTTCTCTGTCTTACAAAATCTGCCCACACAGGGTCGAATTTAATGTCTAAACAGTAGGTTGGGCTTCCTGCTGCCCTCCGAATAGCCTTTAACCTATTCCCATGGGAATTAATATTTTGTGGTGCATGAATACCCTGATGGGCACTCTCTGTGCCTTTCCACTCCGAATGTTGGGATTGGCTCCCTAACCGAACTGGCTCCATGGCCCCAGGGACCCAGTGGAATTGTGGAAAGGGCAAACAGGGCTGAGTTTAATTCAGCGCCCCTTCCACCAGCTCTGTGTGTTTGAGCAAGTCAACCTCAGAACCTCCATTTTTTCACCTGTTAAATGGATATACCAGTGCTTCACTCACAGTAGTACCAGGAGGGTTAGATAAAATGATGCAGAAAGAACTTTACCCACAGTCAGCTTTCAGGATATCCCTTCATTGCGTGCTATTTATCGGTGCCTGCTCATTGTGCCTGGATGGGTTGCCAACCAGGCTCTCCTCCCCTCGGCCGTACGCAGTGCTGGGCAGGGCTGTGGCGCTCAGTGCAGCAGCCAGGGAATAAGAGACAAGCATCCCTGCTGGTGGCGCTGGCAGTCCGGTGGGGGCTGTAATCACTATCATTATTGGTGCATGGCCATCGATCACCCTACGGCTGTGAATTGACTATCTTTGTGACAGAGGGAAGCGAGGAGGCTGAGCTGGATTAGGAGTAAGACCCACAGGAGGCCTGTCTCAGCACTAGGCTACGGATGTGCTCAGACCTTACTAGAATCCATAAAAATCGGGTGGTGATTAATTCAGGTTTCCGCATATGGACGTTTACATAAGTGGCTCAATATAAATCTGTCCAGTACCCACCAGAGTGGTCGATTCCCTCAAGACGGAAGTGCGACCACACTGCTTGAGTGCGCTCGTCTTTCCGAGTTGAGGCGAGATTGAAGGTGCAGCCAGTGGTCCCCAGCAACAAGCTCTAAGCCCCCCTGCTGAAGCTGACCCCACAGTCCGCTGAGATTCTAAAACCAAACAATGCACAGTACAGGGATGTTTCCTGGGGCAGAGTGCTTTGTTTTACTGTATACATTTCCAACTCTTTAATATGTATCCAAGAAGTTGTTGTGTTTAGAAAATTGCAAAAGAAATCTCAAAAGAAGAAGGACTCCAGAAAAAATGGAAAGTGTTTTGGGGTAATTGATGCCGGGAAAAATAATGAATAACTTTAAAATTGATTTTGAAAAAGATTTTATTTCAAGTCTCCCTGGGTGTGAATGACTAAATCGTAATCTAGTCACAAGTGATGGAAAAACTGTGTAATTCCAAACACAGTCAGTCTGAGTGCTCTGTTATTACCATGCTCAAGGCAGCTGATAAAGCCCTGGATGGAAAGAAAGATATATACAAGTTTTACCAAAAGAAAATCTATTTCTTCCCCTAAATAAATATGGAATGAATGTTAAAAGAATATTGGCCCGAAGGGGCCAAGTTTGTGGCTGCCCGGAAACCCTGACATCTGGGCCCGTCCCTGTTGGGTGGCAGCTCTCCACAGCCTGCATGGGATAACGGATGGGTTGAGGCGCTCACCCACTTAGTAACTCAGAAAATGTAATCCAGTGTCTGTGCACTTGTTTATTAATTAAACCACATTTAGTGAGCATGATTCTATGGCGCATAGTAGGCCTGCAAAAGCGAGCTGGCCTCGCTGTGCACTACAGAGCCCACGGACAAGGGGAGAGAGAAGCAGAGCCGTGCCCTGCAGGGCTGCTGACATCCAGCTGCTGGACGGACTCAGCAGAGGTCGCCCCACCCATGCATTCCTGCAGACGGAGCTCACTCGCCCAGCTGGTTCGCCCTCCAGGCTCCTGCTCTGCTGCACAGGGTGGGCGCCAAGACGATGGGGCATTTCCCTGTCCTGGAGGCACTCCGGCTTCAGACCAGGGGCAGTCAGCCTTCTCTGTGAAGGCCCACACAGTGAATATTTTGACTTTGTGGGCAGTGAGGGCCCTATCACAATTACTCGGCTCTATTGCAGCACGAAAGCAGCCTGGGGCACAGGTGGGCAGAGGGCGCAGCTGCTCCAATGGCAGGGCAGTCACAGAGGCCCGCAGCTTCGACTGGCCCTGGGGCTGTCCTCTGCGGACCCCTGCCGCGGAGCGGCCAGGCCAAATTCCCAGTTGCCCTTTATTCAGGAGGAACCTTATACAAGAGACTATTTTCCTAAAACCCATTTTAAAAAAATTCCAAGCACAATAAAAGCACATTGCGCTTCTTGGTGTTTGTTTTTAAGAAGTGTTTTTCCACTGGCATTTTGACTGAAGGGCTTTGTTTCTTCCCTCATTTCTCCTAGCGCCTCTTGGCAACGCAGTCCGCATACCGACATTTCATCCTTTCCTCGCTCTCGTGGGTAAGACCTCAGAGACTCAGTTCAGTTACTCAGACACGGCCAAGCACCAAGCAGCTCTTGTCTCCTGAGTCTCCAGATCGTCAGGGCAGTGCCAGCTGCGTGTCTCCGGGCCCAGACAGCATGCCAGAGCGGTGATGTCACAGCCCCGCGCCCGGCCCCCGCTTCCTGTTTCTTTCCTCCTGAAAGACACATGAATCATATCAGCTTCATCACTGGACTCGGAGCTCATTTCCCTGTTCCACAGGCGTTAGGAGTTAGAGGCGGTGGGAGCCAAATGTAATCAAAACATGAAGTCCCGAGTTGCTTTTTCCCCTCAAAAATAAGCGCACCATCTGGCTTAATTTGGAGCCTTTTGGCTGAGCGCTCAGCTCCTGGGTCAGACAGTGGTGATCTCATCTGAAAAGCTGCACTGTGACCGAGGCAGACGAGGTCCCAACCAGGTCCCAGCCAAGCTGGTGGCAGGCTCTTGCGTGGGTCCACTCTGGGTCACCATGTGCTGGAGGGGGAGGCTGTCCTGAAAGCAGGTCCGGCTGAGCGGGAACGTAGACAGCAACCTGCGGTCACTCCCAGGGACTCTCCATTGCAACCTTTCCCCATGTGTCTGTGCCTGGGCATGTCACCATCCCTGCTCTGAGTAAACGTGCTGACAGGACAGGGAAAGTCTAACAAAGAATGCAGACACATGACTTTGAAACTAAAATACTAATGACTTGTAAACATGAGGGTGGGGCAGAGGCAGGAGTTCTGCAGATACTCAGCTACCTTGAAGGTGTTCTTACCCGCTCACAAACTCTTATTGCTAAATTCATGGAACACTCGCTATGTGATGGCTCAGCTCTAAGGGTTTTGCTTGCACTAACTCATCTTCACAGCAACCCTGGGAAGTAGATACAATTGTTGTTGCCCTTTCATACACACAGTATCTCGCCTAAGGTCAGACAGCTAGCAAACACTGGAGCCCAGGTTCTCGACACCTGTGGACATATGTGTACCCCGTGATGTAGGAATATAATATTGTAATAAGCATATCAGTTATTAAAATATTTGTACATATTTCAGAACTAGCCTATATATTTTAGTATAATAATATTTGACATAGTCGAGATGTGACATTTATGCTTATTAGAGCCACACGGATATGATATGGAAATATACAACTCAGTACATACACAATCTAACCATGCATGCATGCAAATATTACTATTTAACACTCCTGGATCATCCGTATCCAGACTGAGATCTGCATGTCTACTTGGTTCCAGAACAGGCCTCTGTAACTACAGATTTTGTCGGGTCACATACTGGTCCTCTTGGGCTGTGATGTTACTTTGACTAAGTAATGCTAAATGTTTTCTATTAATAAAAATGTTGGTTAGGCCAGGCTTGCATTTGCCCACATTGGCTTCTCTGCATCTTCTTTAGATAACGCAGATTCTTTTTGGAAAAGGTTGTGATAATTGAATTCTGATTCTCCCAGCACTTGTCTAACGCAGGGGAAGAGGTGTTTATTGGCCTGGAGGCCTGGAGAGGTCAGACAGTAGCTTATTTCAATTAAAGTACTATGAGGTCCCCACCTCAGTGGGCCAATTAGCCTAAGGAATATGGAACCCTGAGTTTCATCTTCCCATTTTATCTGCCTCTCTAACAGCTGTTCCCCATTCTCTCAGGGAAGCAAGCTGTGTTTAATTTTGACTTTGAGAATCTGCAAATCGCAAGTGTATCATTTGTGCTTATTTTTTAATTATGGTAAAATAAACATAAAATTTACCAACTTAACCATATTTAAGTAAACAGATCAGTGGCATTAAGTTCATTCCCATTGTTGTGTAGCCATTGCCACATCCATTTCCAGAACTTTCTCATCTTCCCAAACTGAAACTGTGTCCCCATTAAACAACTCCCTATTCCCCTTTCCCAGCCCTGGCAACCACCATTCTACTCTCTGTCTCCACAAATTTGACTATTCTAGGACCCTCGTAAGTGGGATCAAACAATATTTGCCCTTTTGTGACTGGCTTATTCACTTAGCATAATGCTTCCAGGTTCATCCATGCTGTCACATGAGCCAGAATTTCTTTCCTTTTTAAGGCTGACTCATATTCCACTGTGTATGTATACACCACATTTTGTTTATCCACTCATCTGCTGATAACACTTGGGTGCTTCTGCCTTTGGGCTATTGTGAATAGTGCGGCTATGATCATGTGTGTACAAATATCCGTTTAGTCTTTGCTTTCAATTATTTGGGGTATATACCTAGAAGTGGAATTGCTGGAATCATACAGTAGTTCTATTTTTAATTTTTAGGAACCACCATACTATTGTATTTTTTACAGAGCTACAGAGGATGGGCAACTCTGTGGCTAAATCTAAAAGATCATAATAAACTTAGGTTTATGGCAAATTTGAAGTAATTCATTGAAGGGGTTGCAGTTTTGCTTTTTCTTTCTCATTTACTCACTTATTTGAGTTTTACAAACTTCCTTCTCTTTAAGAATCAGTCAAAATAGTCTACTATTACTAGCATATAGACAGTATTATATAATAATGTAAAATACATAACAGGAGATGAAAGCTGTATGAGATGTGCTGTTTAAGGAAGATTTGAAACAGTGAAGATTATTGCTTGGCTGTCCTGGGCTTCTGTTCACTGGCCTGCACTGTAGTCTTTCACTTTTGCAACAAACACGAAGCCCTTTGCCGTTCGCACGGGACAGTGAAGCATCACACTGTTCTGTAGGTGTCTGGACCCTGGTCTCACGACTCGAACCCGCACTGCGCCCGCGCCAGCAATCCAGGGATTCGACAGCAATGCAGCTGAGTATGAAGGCTGGCACGGGCCGGCAAGGCCCACGGAGACCCAAAGATCCCAGACCCTGTCTGCAGGCAACCACGCTTCCTTTCTGGCCACCTGTTGCCCTGTGGGAATGCAGGCCCAGTTTTCCAGGTCTTTCTAATTTCCAGGAAAAGCAAGAAATCTGGATTTTAATGAGAAATCTCCCAGTTGTTAAATGCTAGCCACTTATTCAGAAAAAAGTTTTAAAACATTTCACAGGCCAAATGAAAGCTCACTCGCAGGTACCTGCAGCCTGGGGCCATGAGCGTGGACTTCTGCTGCCTCTGAAACTCTGTCCTGGAACACAGAGGGCATGCCTGACGAGCACCTTGTTCTCCCAGGGTGTCTATCAAGAGGGAATGAATGAACCAAGAAGTGGAAATACAGGTGAGTCTCCAAGAAGCTAATGAAGCTGTAGCTTCTTGGCCCCTTACTTGCCCGGGGCCATGTATTATATAACTTTTCCAAAGTAAGAAACTTCAACCACAAACTTCAAAGGATGGCAGGTTCTTTCCATTCTGGCTTCCTCCTGTCTGAGGCGGGACGAACTGGCGGAGGATGTTCTTGGGGAACCGCAGAGGGGAAGCTGAGGGGAGGAAGCATTTAGTCTGAGAGGAGAGGGGTGTGTTTTCGTGGTTAGGGCAAGTAGCGCCTCAGGCCACAGCAAGACTGCTCTGCTTTGACCCTTGTCTGATAGTGAAAAGATTTGGGGCCAAATGATTGGACCCATCCAGAGCTCGAGCCTCACATTCTGCACCGCACTTGGGATCCTGGAATTTCCCACCTGGCACCTGGACCTGCTTCCCAGGCCGGCCTGAGACCCAGGTGACTGTGATCAAGCCCGCCAGGCTCGACCTGCATTGCGTCCTTTTGGTCCCTATTTTAGTGGATCCGAAGACTCCCGCTATCAAGTCAAGTATCCAAACAGCACATCACTAAACCCCCACTAGCTACCTCATAGGCGACATCTGTCTGCGGGTCATTATAATAGCAGGTGCTTAAAGTTGTTTCTCAGAAACCAGGGGGCAGCTCTTGTCCGGTGCCTGCAGGTAGAGAGCCCAGCACTCCAGCTGGGCCTGCGCGAATGCCCAGCGATAACCTTCGGACTTCAGAGGACCAAGAACCCCTCCCTCGGACCACGCTACTGCTGCCATTTCTGAACACAGGTCTGGTGAAGAAGCCGTGTCGCTCGCTCAGTGACACTTGCTCAGAACCCATTACCTCACCTTTCCTGCACCTTAGACCACCCTGCTTCTTTATTCCATTAATATACCTAAGCCCTGCGCTCAGGGAGGTGGATTTGAGATCTGCCCTTCCACCTCCTGGCTTGGGCTGCCTCATGGAAAACTCCTCCGGTGCAAACCCGCCGTCCCAGCAATGGGCTTGCTGCGTCCAGGCAGAACGAGCCCGAGGTAACGTCATCTGGGTCTGCCTTCCTGAGGACGACAAACCTCACCGCTGCCGTGTGTGCCCCAGGGCCCCAGGGCTGGCTGAGAGGTGGCTGTCTGCAGGGAGTGTGGATGTCCCTTGGGCGTGCACGTACCTGAGCCCCACGAGGTGCAAGGACAGGACAGAGCCTACGCTGGTGACGAGTGCTAGGGGCCAGCCCTGAGGGCAACTCTAAATCCAAGTCTGGCCTCAGTCATTATAAAGTCATACGATGACCTTCAAGAAAGGAGGAGAGAACTTATTTTTGTAATGATTCATAGTGTGATTTAAAATATTTAAAGCCTTTACACATTTAGACACGTCACTTAGACCATTAGTACTCAATCCCAGGGCCCCACATATGTTAGGTGTGAACCTGGGTCACGGTTACTTGTCCACAGTTGTTCTGGTCACTACTGCTGTGTAAATATTGTTCCCAAACTTAGCAGCACAAAACAACCATTTGATTATACTCATGGGATCTGTGGGACAGCAATGCACAACTTGACTTCACTTCAAAATGTCTGGGAAGTTGGGAAGACGCACGGTGGATGGGGTGGCTCTCTAGACAGGGCTGGAGTCAGACGGAGGCACCACCCACAGCCTGGTGCTTGATGCTGGTTGCCAGTTGGGGTCTTAGCGGGGCCGTCACCTGTCGCCCCTAAACGTGGCCTGGGCTTCCTGCAAGGACAGAGGGTGCAGAGAAGTTGGACTTCTGACCTGGCGGGTCAAGATGCAGAGGCACATGTTTCAGAGAACAAAGCGGTAACGGCAGCACCTTTTCCGACCTTCTGTTCGTTCCAACCCAGCCACAATCCCACCCAGATTCAAGGGGAGGAGATGTAGACCCCACCTCTCAATGGGAGGAGTATCAAAGCATTTGGGGGGCTATGTTTTAAAACCACCACACAGTTTAAAAGAGCATTAGCCATCCTGGTGTTGGAATGGCTTCTAGGACTGTATCTAACGGCAATACAAGGAGCATTGTAAGGACATTTGAAATCCCCTAAACTTTTATAGCTTATGTATGGAAGAAACTTAGTAGAGGTTTTCCCCATATTTGATAAAAATTCTAAAATTCATATCATTATCAGTCATGAGTAAGTTTTAGTCATAAATTTTTCAAGCTGAAAGTTTTCTAAAATATTCATAACAAAAAATGATTTTTCATCAACTATACTAGAGGAAAGATTGAATTTTATTTTTCTATTTTCTCTATAGAAAGTATTATAAAATTGTTATGACATGGAGAGGTGATAAAGATACTACTCAAAAAAGTGCAGGTGTTTCAGACTATTGTGTCATCCTATGAACATCTTTGATAACATTCTAGACACAAAGTAGTAATTAATCTCAATGAAGGAAAGACCAACACGAGCTAGAGCAGTCCAGGAAAACTTCAAGGCAGATGAGGGAGAGATGGGATTTCTGCAGGTAGAAGGAGAATGAGGTCTGGGGGCAGGGCTGGGTCAACTGGTCAACCCACACTGTCAGTTACACCCACCGTTAGTTCTGAGTGGCTCGATCTCCACGCTGATTGGTCAGTGCCTCCCATAGCAGTTGGCAAATGTTTTGCATATCATCCCTGCCGAGAGTGAACAATATTAGCAAAGACACCAAAAAGAAATAATCTTGGCCTGTTTATCAAACGGTAAGGAAATGAGACTGGCTTGAGTCTGGCTGGGACACTGACAGGAAATATAGCTGTTTGACTGTAGTGAAACCAATTGTGAATGATGTTGAAAGTCAGCAAAGGAATTTTGTACGTAATCCTGAAAGCAGTGGGGAGTAATGAATGCTTTCAGTAAAATAATGACCAAATTTCTATTGTATTTTAGGAAGATTACTACAGGAGTTGAATGAGGAGAAAGGTGGCTGTAATATTCCACATATAAACCCTCAGAGGTGAACTAGGTAGACAGGAATGTGGGCTCGTGTGTGTCACTTCCCTCGAGTTTTGTATTATTAGCTTATGATGGATCTTGCACAGCCGACCTCTCCGGCCACACTTGAAACCCTCTCGTCCCCCTCCTTCCAGCCACTGCTGCAGAGAGCAGGTCTACCCAACCAGCTTCACGCTGGGCAGCCTGAGAATGCCTCTTGTCGCCTGAGGATGTCCGGCTTCTCTGATGCGGTGGCTGGCTGGGAGGTCCCAGGCGACCTGTGGGACACTCACTCGCAGCCAGCAAGACATGTGGTGCTGTTAACACCCCAATGAGCGACCGCCAACCTGGCAATGGGAGCTCTGGGGTATGAGCTTCCCCTGTCCTCCCACAGTTCTTCAGAGAGCTTCAGTGGTTCCTGTGGGGTCAAGCAGTCGCCTATAGACACGGCTGCCTAGACTGTGTCGGCTTTTCTCCCCAGCCTGCCACCTCATCACTCCCCACCGACCCTGTTTCCTACTCCCTGTGACCACATCCTGGATAAATTGCCCATGCAGAAGCTTGGTCCTACGCTCTTCTTTGGAGGAACACAGGCTAAGACAGAACAGGATCCTCCAATTCTTTTGAAGCCACCATGGTGGAATCTCACATAACGTTCTGCCCCCATCGGGGGCACTGAATTCTCATGACTCACCTTTATGTTCAATAGCTAATTCTCTTTTTGACCTTTTATTTTTAAAAATGAATTTGCAGAACTGATATAGTCCCATATACTTCGCAGTGGTTTTAAGCCTATCGGGGGAGGTAAGTTAGAATACTGAAAAGAGCAGAGAATTCAGACTCATAAGATCTAGATTTGAGCCTTACTACCTACCAAGTGAATGGCCAAGGACAAATCATCCAACTCTGCGAGACTTTAGTGTCCCCATCTGTAAAATAGGGACATTTGTATTCATCTACCTTCACAGGGTTCTTATAAACATCAAACAGGACCACACACATGTGCCGAGCATTTGCTAATTCGAGCACCCAGCTCCTACTCTCCCTTCCTCTTGGTTATATGACCCTAATATTTGTTTGGATTAATGTTCACCTTTCCCCAGTGCACCCCATGTTTCACCACCCCACCGTCACCCCCAGCTTCAGGGTAGGCCCTGGTTCACTTAATAGAAAGGGACTATTTACCGTTTTCCTGGCCATGATGATAGAAAGAAAGCAAGAAGTTTGTTGGGGGAGCTGAGAAGGAACTCCATCACTCTTCCTGAGAGAACAATCAAAGGAGACGGCATGTGGCCCCTGGACTGCTAAAAATCACTTTGTGGCCCTAAGGAGTGTCAGCCTAGAGATGAAGCAGAAAGGAGAGCTGATGAGTTTGACCCTCTGAGCCAGGTCACAACCAAAGCTTGCAGGATCTCTGTCCTTTTCAGATAAGTGAGTTATTAAATATTAATTAAATTAAATTAAATTATTAAATATTTGACTTAAGCCTGTATGAGTCAGGCTTTCTCTTATCTGGGGCAGAGATACTCCCAACTGATAGAGCATACAAATGAGCTTTGTAACTTGCAAGTCACTATAAAAACATTTGCTTCTATTATTCTTGCTACTACTAATTACCAATAATTACCTATGGTCCATGGACCAGATTGAGAAAAATTCCTAAGCTTTTATTTTCATTTAGTACCTTCTTTTGGAAAAAATTTAGATGCCTGCCTCACAGTATGTTCAGGACTGGGTCCCAACAAGAATAACTATATATGTTCAAGGAAACAGGCATTTGAAAACCTGTAAAACTGAGTGAGTTTTAAAATATAAAACCCACAAGTTATAAAAGTAAAGGTGGTCAAATTTGGCTAGATGAAAATAAAAATACAAAAACTGCTATGTAGCGAAACAAAACCCAGCTGTGCCATAAACAAAGCTAAAATATAAGTAAAAAACCAGGGGAAAAGTTTGGAACTTATATGACAGATTAATGGTTGATATTCTCAATATACAAATAGTTCTTATAAATCAATAAGAAAAGAATAAATCTTAATAGAAAAATAGATAAAATATTTGATCATAAAATTCAAATAATGTATGAAAAGATGCTAAACTTATGATCAAAGTCAAGGGTTATCAAGTTAAAAAAGGTTACTAATAATTATACACATTAAGTCCCAGACACTGTAAAAATTATCTCTCAGAGAAGCATGTATAAAAATGACCATTATAAAGTTAAAAAATAAAAACAAATGTTAACAATAGAAAATTGGTAAAATATGTTATGATATATTCTTATATTAAAATATGTTGGGGCCATTAAAAAGATCAGGTAGGCCTTTACATGTTACTGTGGAAAGAGGTATGATATATTTATTGTTCAAGGTTATCAAGCAGTGTACACATTGATCCCATGTATATTAAAATACATATTAACATATGCATTTAAAGTCAGAAAGTAAATTACAACTATAAATAACGGTCATCTCTCAGGTATAGGATTACACAGAGACCATTTAATGTAAAGTTTTTATAAGATTCAAATAGTTCAAAAACATTTTTATTTTAAAATAAATAATTAAATAACTGAAATTAGAGATAAATCTGAGTTGGGTAATCTGTGAGCCCCTTGAAGGTAGAATGCATTCCTCTGGTCACTGGTTTCTGAGTGCCATGAAGTGCCCAGCAGGTGACAGTCCTGTCATGTTTGGGAAGGTGGAAGGAAGGAAGGAAGAGGGAAGTCGAGGAGGGCTTCCCAGGGAAGGATGAAAGAAGAGAGTAACTCCCTCAACGAGAAAACTAGGACTGGAGATATTTCTCAGGGAGCTTTGGGTGGATGTAAGGGAATATTTCTACGTTCAATCTCCCGTACCAAAGCTCTTGTCGAAGGTGTTCAGAAATTGACTCTTTGAGAAGTCTGCGCAGTCGTCTTTGTTACTTTGCCAGGTCCTGGCTGTGAGGGCCAGGGGCTGCCTCCGCCCCCTCCATGGCCCAACCAGGGATTACTTGCACCTGATCTCACCCTTCCCTTGCCCTTTGGACTTGGCTTTGGACTAACTTGACAACACGTCAGCCCGACATAAGCAGCTCGAGTCTGGTGTGATCCATGAGCAAATGGCTCTGCCGAGCACCAGCCGAGCTCTCCCACTTCCTCCCTGCCCCCAAAACTGGAGTTTGGAGTCTCTGCATAACAAGCCACAGGAGGAATGACACAGACAACCTTTGGGCTCCCTCGTTCCAAGCCTTGTGATCAACCTAGATGAGTTATGAGAAAGTTCTCTTGGTTGAACCCTAGCTCTGTGGGACTCAAAAGATCAGAGACGGCAGTCCTGACACCGGGGGCCTCCTGGCCGCATGCAGAATGACTCCACTCTGCCCTGCCACGCCTCCAGCTAAGGGATTCCAGGGCTGTAGGGTTTGTGGACAGTGAATTCTGACACCTTCACTCTAAATAGAAAATTGAAGATGAAGATGTAACACTGAAAACTTTCACCGTAATACCTAGTGTTGTCGATATCAGTAGTGTCTCAGTGCCACCATATAATCAAACAATGTGATGTGTTCATTCATTCATCAAACATTTATTGAGCATATACAATATGACAGGCCCTAGAGCAAAAAAAATTAAACCACACAGTAGTAGCAAGGGGCCATATAACCTAGCAGTGATTTTAAGCCTTACATCCTTATTCAGTCAGTTTGGCCCTGCCCACTAGACCCCTGGCCCTTGGTTTTGGCTACCTTTGTAGCCAGAGAATTATGACATCATTGCAAAAACAGTCAGTTTACTGAAGACTCTCTTGCAACATTCAATTGCAATCATTGGTAAACCCTGAGAATATGGCAGATGTGGATTGCAGTCATATGGAAGACCTTAGAGAGTTAGGACATGTAAGAAGCTTTCCCTTTACATTTCATCTGCCACTGGAATCTCAGCCTCTTAACATCGCTCACAGTAAGTTCTGCCGGGAAGAAAAAGGCACTTCATCCCTTAGACACCGAAACCCAGTTCTAATCCCTGGGATGGTTGAGGATATTCCCACTGGCTCAGCAAAGATCCAGCTAGTTAGTTTTGGTTTCAAGGAAAGCACAGCTCTGTGTTAGGAGACTCTCAAACCAGCACATCTCAGGAACAGTGTGCCTGAGGATGGGCCTTCCTTGTGTCAGAATGGCCACCTGTCCGTGTCTTGAGGAAGCGTTTGGCAAAGCCTCAAGTCATGCAACTGTTGGTATCATGATCACTGACACCACTAACAGCCAGCTGTGTTGCAAGTGTGTCTGTCCCAGCCTGGGCCAAGGAGGCTGCGTCTGCTGAGGGACACTGTCCTGAAGCCGAGGAAGAGCACAGCACCAGGCTGTCCCTTTTGTGCTCATAGTCCCTGAGGTCCCCTTCTGCACTCTGAAGGGTAAAATCTTCTGTCTACACCAGAGATTCATATTATCAAGAGAGAAGGTACAGCCTGGTGTTCTAACAAATCTGGGTGACATACTGGTCACTTAAAACCAAAATGTTGGCTGGCCATTTATGCCTGTCACTCCAGCACTTTGGGAGGCCAAGGCGGGAGAATCGCTTGAAGCCAGGAGTTTGAGAGCAGCCTGGGAAACTTAGGAGACCTCATCTCCATGAAAAATGTTTCGAAAAAGCATTTGGGCATGGTGTGCCCGTGTAGTCCTAGCTACTTAGGAGGCTGGGGCAAAAGGAGCCCAGGAATTTCCAGTGAGCTATGATTTTGCCACTACACAGAGCAAGACCCTGTCTCAAAAAAACTGAGAAACAAAAATGTTGAAGGAAGTTCAAAATTTAGATGGAAGAGAAATGATACTAAACTTAACATCTTACACAAAAATTAACTCAAAATGGGTCATAGACCTAAATGGAAAGTATAAAACTATAAAACTTTTTGAAGCAATCATAGGAGAAATTTTTTGTGATCTTGGGTTATGCAAAGAACTCCCAGATAAGACATCAGAAACATGACTCAAAAATGAGCAGCTGATAAATTGAACGTCATCAAAATCAAACATTTTTGCTTGGCAAAAGATAAGAGAATGAAAAGAGAAGCTAAGGCTGGGCGCGGTGGCTCACGCCTGTAATCCTAGCACTCTGGGAGGCCGAGGCAGGAGGATTGCTTGAGGTCAGGAGTTCGAAACCAGCCTGAGCAAGAGCGAGACCCCGTCTCTACTATAAATAGAAAGAAATTAATTGGCCAACTAATATATATAGAAAAAATTAGCCGGGCATGGTGGCACATGCCTGTAGTCCCAGCTACTCGGGAGGCTGAGGCAGGAGGATTGCTTGAGCCCAGGAGTTTGAGGTTGCTGTGAGCTAGGCTGACACCATGGCACTCACTCTAGCCTGGGCAACAAAGCGAGACTCTGTCTCAAAAAAAAAAAGAAAAGAGAAGCTAAACTAGTAGAAATTATTGCAAATCACTACAATGAAAGATTTGTACTCAGAATACAATACAAACTCTCAAAATTCAATAGAAAAACACAAATGGCCCAATTAAAAAGTGAGCAAAAGATGTGAACACTTTACTAAAGATTATATAAAATGGCAAGTAAGCACATGAAAAGATGCCTAACGTCATCATCAGCCACTTGGCAAAATGCAAATTAAATCAAAGTGAGATACTACTACACACTTATTAAGTAGAATGGCTTAATTTTTTTTAAATAGATAAATAATAACTCATAATACCAAGTATCTTAGTATCTTAGTCTGTTTTATGTTGCTATAACAGAATAGCTGAGACTGGGTAATTTAGAAAGAACAGAAATTTACTTGTTACAATTCTGGAGGCTGGGAAGTCCAAGAGCATGGTGCTGGCATCTGGTGAGGCCTCTTGCTGCATCCTCACATGGGTGAGATAGGCACGTTAGAGCGAACTAAACTGCAATTCATAACAGACCCATCTTGCGATAATTAACCCACTCCCATGATAACTCATTAATCCGCTACCCAGTAATACATTATTAACCCATGAAAGGACTGATCCATTTGTGAGAGCTGAGCCCTCATGGTGCAATCACCTCCCGAAGGGCCCGGCGCTCAACAAGGCTGATTATGTCCAACACGTGAACTTTTGGGGGACAAAGTCAAACCATAGCACCAAGTATTGACAGGAAGGCAGACCACTGGACTGTCATATACTGCTAAGAATGCAAATTGATACAGTCTCTGTGGAAAGCATTTTGGTGGCTTTTATTAAGTTAAGGTAGCAATCCTATTCATAGGTAGATGAATGAAAACATGTCCATGTTATAAACGCCTACATGAATATTTATAGCAGCTCTATTTATACTTGTGGAAAAACTGGAAACAACCTAAATATCCTTCAAGGGATCAATGGATAAACTGTAGTGCTTCCATACAATGGAATATTACTCAGCAACAAAAAAGAATGTGCAACATTGTGGATAAGTCTGAGTAAGTCTGACCCAGGAGTGTGTGGGAGTGTGTTGCATGATGTCATTATGTGACTTGCTGGGAAAGGCAGAACTACAGGGACGAGAAACAGATCAGCAGTTGCCAGGGACAGAGGTGAGAGGATACTGTACTACAGAGGGATAATACAGGGAGTTCTCTGCCGTAACAGGACTGTTCTATCTTGATTATAGTGGGAATTGCATGCTTTTATGTGTGTCAAAACTCATAGAACTGTATACCCAAAAAAGGGTCAATTTTACTAAATTTTTAAAATAAAAACAAAACACTTTGCAAAAATTATTTGATGTCAGGGCTTGGGCAATGCCTCACACATACTCCCACAGTCATCAGTAAAGCCTCCTCCTGCCCTCCGCCCCAGAAGGTGAAGCATCAACCCAGATGCTGGCATAGCGCTAGCCAGGAAGGAAGGCATTGGCCAAGAGTTTCTTCTGAATGAGTGGTGACACAACAGAACGTGGCATCTGGCCAAGGCTGGGTGCTCACGGTATAGGACTGCAGTCCCCACCCCTGGGCCATGGACTAGGACTGGTCCGTGGCCTGTTAGGAGCCGGCCACACAGCAGGAGATGAGCAGCGGGAGAGCAAGCGAAGCTTCACCTGTGTTTACAGCCGCTCCCCATCCCTTGCATCACCGCATAAGCTCCGCCCCCGTCAGACCAGCGGTGGCCTTGCGTCCTCACAGGCGCGCGCCCTGCTGTGAACTGTGCGTGCGAGGGATCCAGGTTGTGCTCCTCACGAGAGTCCACTGCCCGGCCATCCGAGGTGGAGCTGAGGCGGGGATGCTAGCGCGGGGGAGCAGCTGCAATACAGATCGTCATCAGCAGAGAGGTGTGACTGCACGATAAATGTAAGGTGCTTGAATCATCCCCAAACCATCCGTGGAAAAATTGTCTTCTGTGAAACCTGTCCCTAGTGCCTAAAATGTTGGGGACCGCTGGTGTATAACAGAGAGTCTAGGGGCTCACCAGCTGGGACACTGCACTTGCCCCACCCCCAGTGTGCAGAGTCGTGCGCCCCCAAAGGCTGGACCTCAGCAGGCAGAGCGCCCCACATTGGAGCACCAGGAGATCAGCCACAGTCCAGGGGCTTCTGCAGCTCATGTGACTAAGATTGACAATAGGGATTTTCCAGCACATGTGCCCTGACCAGAGCCTTGAAATCAAAGTCAAAGATGAGCCTGATTTAGACCTTACCAAAAGTTACAGGCGGCCAGGCATTTGTCAAAACTTACATAACTGCACAACAGACACAGCAAATTGTAATATATGCATATTTAACAATAAATTAGGAAAAAAGCTTTAGGGAAAAGCCTATCTCAAGGTGTAACTAAGGATAAATTTTAAGCAAATAGTTCATGTTGTTTATTAATATTTATTTGGCCCCAAATTAAAGCGATGGACGGCCAGAATACACTCCATGAAGTTGTTCCTTCTTTTGTGAATTGATTTATTACCACAAACAGTGGGACTGCTGACGGGAGCACAAGTCTGCAGAGAGGTCCGGAATGAGAGGGTGGGGTAGGTCCAACCTGCCCGGCCCCTGGGCAGTAAGTGCCCTGTTCATATGCTGCACTACTGTCCTGTCATGGGGCCGAGTCTTCCACGTTAACAAGCTGTTTAAGTGATGAGCAGTGATGAGCCTGACAGTGATGAGCCTGTCGTCGCTGTGTCACACACAGTGCTAGGCTCAGATGACACCAAGACTGTCCTGGGGCTGGCAATGCCTGGAGCGTCATGAGAGCTCTGGGAAAATTATTAGCCAGTCTGGTTCCCGTGGA
Organism: Mirza zaza; assembly: GCA_008750895.1. NCBI lineage: Eukaryota > Metazoa > Chordata > Mammalia > Primates > Cheirogaleidae > Mirza > Mirza zaza. Next base: position 89,311 of record VSMD01078595.1, read on the forward strand.
GCTTGTGCGCGAGGGTTTGATCAGAAGCTCCCGGTGTTCCAAGGCAGAGCCTCCCTGGCCGGGCAACCCCGGTGTGGACCGACACGGGGGGCTGGGGGTGTCTCTGCAAAGGGCAGAGTTAAGGGAACAGATTCGTGTAGAGTCCAACAGCACATCTGTGTCTGCTGCTTGTCGCGGTGTGGTCAGAGACATCGGGAATAGCACGATGAATATGTTATGATAACACCATAAGTAAGATTTCTTGGTTTAACATGAGAGTCGTAGCCAACACCGTGCTGCTTTGTTTTGCCTCCAGAATTCCCCAAGAGTGCTTGGTTTGTCCCACACCTTTGTCGTTGACCCAGAGTCCACGCTGGGTTCAAATATTTTCTAAAGTATTTTCCTATCTCAGAATTTAATTTCCTGAATTTATTGGACAGTCAGTTCTCATCCACATAAAATGCCAAGAAGCTGGTATCTCAGGGTGATCTCGCCCCACCAGCCTCATTCTCTGTGACTCTTACAGCAGCTATCCCAGGAGCAAAAATAAGCAATCTCAGGTACAGGCTTTCCCCTTGCAAACCCAGTTGTCCCGGGCATGCTGGACTCTGACACCAGCGATGTCCTGACGAGTGCTTAGTGCTGGCTGTGAGCAGTGTGACTGTGGCCACCACCGAGGCACACAGAGATCCAGCGAAGCGGCAGCTGCCACTCTGGTATAGGAGTTCTTCACCCCGGATCACTCCAAGCTGGGAGAAAATAAGAGTTTCCAGGCCATTAACCCATCCCACTGTTGTCTCCTTCCCAGGACCTGAACCATTTGCTTTCACAGTTTGGCAAAGGAAGAAGAGAATGGAGGTGTTTAGATACCAATAATCTCCCCTAAGGATAATATCAAAAACAAGAGGAGGGGACTGTCAGAATGCCAGAGGTGGCCTCAGTGCACATTCTTAAATTGCTGCCATGGGCTTTGACTCAGAACAGACTTCTGAGATGTAGTATGAAAAGCCACATCCACTGCACTTTAAAAAAAAAGAAAAAAAAGAAAGAAAAAAGAAGAATCCTTGGAAAAACTGGCCAGTGTCATATTGTAATGCTTTCTACGTGTTTCTCCATAAAATGACACTTTCTCCTTCTGCTTTCCTTTAAGCGGACAGTGGAAAAGGAGAAATTCCTGATTTGTTTAGGATATTTGCTATTCTAGGCAGACATCTGTTTCTTTTTCTCTGACTTTTCCCCGTGTAGGCACGAGGTCCTTGACATCCCTCCTTGGCACCTGCTGTCCTACTCCTCTATTCCCTGCTGACACTTCTAAAAGCTGTGTTTCAGGTGATGCTCTGCCACCTCAAAGCAAAAGGTGTGCCGCCTTCTCCTTGCAAGAGCCCATGGGGCCCCATTTACCACCAGCCAGCTTGTAGTCATCTTGGCACAGGCAAAAACACCCCATTGTTTTATTTTTGAGAAAACCGTAAAGGACAAAAAGATATACTATTAACTATGACATTTGCCGTAAGTTTCTCAACAATACCTTCTATCAAGTGAAGGAAGTTCCCTTCTAGGTCTAGTTTGCTACTTTTTGAGTTTTGCCTACAGCCGTGTTACCAACGTTATCAACGTGGTAAATTACACTCGCAGAGATTCTAGTGTAGAATTATCCTGGAGCAAGGCCTATTTTGTCAGTTTATATGTATGGATTAATAAACTGCTGGATTCCATTTGCTAATATTTTATTTGGGCTTTTTGCCATTATATTTATAATTAGGAATGGTGTATGATTTAATTTTTCTTATCTGGCTTAGATTTTGACAATCACCATAACACTCACTTCTTCACATGACTTGACCAAACATTTTAAAATATCATAGGGAAAAACTGAATCTTCATCCATACAATAAAAAGTCAATAGATAAAGTCTAATACTGATTAGTCACAGAATAGCAGTATAAGAATTATTAGAAAATAAGAAGGTAAATACCAGAAGAAACATCTGAAGAGACTGAAAATGGTTGGCTCCAGGGAAGAGAACAATAAACTGGAAACTGTTTGCTTTTGTTTTGTTTGTGAAAATAATCCTTTTAGTATTGCTTTTTAAAGTAAGAATATAAAAACATATTAGAGCCTCTTAAACCATTTTCATCAAACATGTATTACTTGGATAAAAATTAAAGAAAAAATTTAGGTCCAACAAAACTCAGAGACATTTTTGGTGCAGTATCTATTCTGAAATCCATGACATCATCTCTTAGGTTTCATTTCTCCCTTGTTTGGTCTGGAGTTTTTTCCCTAGGGGAACACATATAGAAGTCACAAGTTGTTTGGCCAAGCTTTTCCCTTCTAGTCCATTTTGCATTCCCCTGTCTCTGAAGACATGAGGGCTCTTCCCCTCCTACCCCATTGCATGCCAAAATATTGGCTTTCTACCAAGCAAATGTTGGAAGACATTTTTTTAACCCCCCACTAGAAAGCACACAATCATATCAACTCTAAATACCCTTTGAAGGACTTCTGGTCTGGTGACAGAATCCTGTAGCAGTCACGCACTAGTTCTTTTTTGGCGCCTGGTTGATGTGAGATCCCGTGGCTTTGCTTGGACAGTGTGGTGGGGTTGGAGGGATCCTTGAGTGGGGATGCTACCAGGGCACACTCTACACCCAGTCTGGGTCCACTGTCAGCTGTTTCATTTCAAGGCTGACTCTGGAGAGGACAGTATATCTGCCACTTGCAGGATAATCATTTTAACACAGAATTCAGATTGGTGGAAGGTAACCTGAAAGCCGATCATGGCAAAAGGTGTTTTTCTTGGGTTATTGTTATAGTTGCTCACATTGGAAACTGAGTCTCCATTTTTTTCCTGTTAAAATAGTATAAGTTTTAGTTTTGTGGGATTTTTTAAAAAAAGAATGTTGCTTTTTTTTGCATATTTGTTTTACTTGGTGACTAAGCTGGAAGGAGGTTACATTTTCTCTAAATTAAAGTTTGTGCATTTAATTAGCATTTCCAAGTCATTAGAGCAGGCTGCTGCTCCCAATACTCTGCTGTCTTGCTGGTATTGACAAAATTTTTTTGCAATAGATTGTACCACATTTATATAATCAATGACTATGATGATTATGTAAAAACAATAGTTAAATGGGAAAATGTCATCAAATATCATGCAAAGTTTGATTAAAAGTATTAAATATACACAGATATATGTGCACACAAAATATTAGAAGGAATCTTGCAAATACTAATAATTATGTTACTTCTGTGTTTGATGTTGAGCATACTTTTATTATTTACCTTTCTTTTCAAACTTTTCTGTAATATACCTATTTCTTCTTTTATGGTAAAACCTATTTAAAAGAAAAATTGTGATGTCTGAATTAGGCAAGAATAACTGATATAACATCCATTTCTTGTAATATTTCAAACTTTTTCATTATTATTATGTCTGTTATGATGATCTGTGATCTTTGATGTTACTATTGTTATTGTTTGGGAGCACCAGAAACTGTGACCACAGAAGACAGAAAATTTAATTGAATTACCAAAACGTGACTCAGAGGCAGGAAGTGAGCACAGGCTATTGGGAAAACGGCACGGGCAGCCTTGCTGGACACAGCATTGCCACCGCCTTCGATCTGTAAGAAACACAGTACCTGTAGAGTGCAAGAGAATGAGATATGCCTGCATACTGATGCAGAGCAATAGTGAGAAGGCTTTAATTTAAAAAAGGGGGGGGGCAATTTCCTGGATTTTCAGTGGTGGGGAAGGGGAGAGAAAGGAAAGCCATGGCAGCCATTTCTGTACTTGATTGTATCTGGAGAGTCATCCAGGTAAACCCCAGGTTTCTAGTTTGCACAATTGGGTGAGTGGTCACACCATGGTACTTTCCTCTTGGCATGCAGTTGCCACTTGTTATCATCATACAATTAAGGGCTCCTAGGGAAGGTGTGTTCATGGGCACCACTGCTATTAGTCAGGGTGAGGTTGAATGGCTGGCAAATGTCTCGCAGCCAGTTTCTGCAAGCTAGGCCCCACAAAGCGCTGGTTGGCAAGCGTTAATAGATACCCTGTAGGGGAGAGACACTCACTAATCCAGAACTTTTCACGTGGAAACCTAATCTGCTCTAGCCCCATTGGAGAGCTACAGTGGAAGCGAACGTGCTAGAGGCTCACAGTAAAGAAGCTGCTGTACTTCCTTTGACTCAGTTCCCCATAGCTACTTGTGTTTAGAGCCTGAGGTGTGCTGGTGCATGTTCACCTGCTGCCTTTGGTGGGGCCGGGTGGGGGAGAGCATCAGAGATGTGAGGAGACACAGAAGAAGTAGGAAATGATCATCTTGAAGAGCACAGCAGACTTACTGGAGCAGTTTGATAGGATTTCTAGCTAGTTTTGAGTCACCCTTGGAGGTGTGAGGTCATGTTTAAAATGAGACCAGCCAGCAACAGTGATGGTGTTTTCTCCAGAAATAGTCAGCTACCTGGTTTCAGGAGCTGGGTTAAACCAGGATTAGAGCTTTTTCAAGGGAGAATGACAGCAGGCAAGGGCCCGAGGGCATTAAGAATCTGTGCACTTCCCCGGGGTAAGGAGGGAATAAGCAAGTGAGGGTGTGATGACAATGGAGAGGCCATGGAGCCTTTGGGTTTGGAGGTCTTGAGCTATCAGAAGATCCTCGGAGTTTGGAGTTCCAGAGTATGTATGTAAATGGAGAGGAAAGATGGTGGTAGAGTCAAAATCTTGAAGACGGGGCGCTTACTGGGAACAATAAGGACCAGGGTGTGTTGGTGGATGACTGAGGCGGGGCAGGGGAGGAAATTATTGCCAGTGAGAAGGTCAAGGAACTGAGGAGGTCATGGGTCATGGATCATGCCCAGGACACTCAGGATAGCTGTGGATGTAAGGTGGACAAGGAAGCCATTGAGCCAGGTGCTAATGATCCTCGAGGTCGTAGGAGAAGGACAAGGAATTACACAGATGATGCAACGGCAGGGACCGTGTATGGCTGGGTGGCATGAGCTTCACAGGAGCTGGGAGTATAGAAGAAAACTAGCGTTTTTAAAATAGCAGAGACACTCATCCCACCTTCAGACTTTGAGATGACGTATGTGGAACATCAGAGGAAACATCCTCTACTTTAGAGAGCTGCAGGGAGGCTTCACAGGACAGCTGGCTGCAATTTAGGACCAGAAAGTAAAGGAAGCTTCCAAGAGTTGGCTGATGAGGCCCACGTGCAGGGTGGGGGGGGGGGCATGTGCCACAGTGGGAGGGTTTGGGGACGGCGGAGGGTAGGGGCAGGCTGAGCAAGAGGACCTCTGGAGTTTATGGGGTGAGGCCGTCAGCTGATGGGGCTACAGGAGGTGGGGCAGGGTTAGGCCCAGTGCTGATGGAGGATGAGTCCAGTAAAATTACAGGAGGCCTCGCTCTGCTTTGGGCGAAACAGGACGGCAGTGCCGTGCTCAGCGCTGCCGTGTGCGGTCCCCAGAGGCCCTGCTCCGCACGGCGGGCCGCGCTGTGCCTGGTGCGCCAGGTCGGGCACCAGGTGGCGCCGCGTGTGGGCAGCGCGGCGGGAACATTTCCATCTCGGCCGAGAGTCCTATTAGGAGGCGCTGAGCTAGGCCATTCACAAAGCTCTTATGCGGTCCCCTTCTAACGCCCGTGTCTGTCCCCGCCGCCACAGAAGCCACCAGCGACCATGGCGCAGTACAAGGGCACCATGCGCGAGGCCGGCCGGGCCATGCACCTGATCAAGAAGCGCGAGAAGCAGAAGGAGCAGATGCAGGTGCTACGGCGGCGCATCGCCGCGGAGACCGTCCTGAAGTCCAAGGTGGACAGGAAGTTCTCGGCTCACTACGACGCCGCGGAGGCCGAGCTGAAGTCGAGCACGGTGGGCCTGGTGACCCTGAACGACATGAAGGCCAAGCAGGAGGCGCTGCTGCGCGAGCGCGAGAGGCAGCTGGCCAGGCGCGAGCAGCTGGAGGAGCGCCGGCTGCAGCTGGAGCTGCTCCGCGACGAGGAGCGCAGGCGCGAGCGGAAGCGCAAGATCTCCTGTCTGTCCTTCTCGCTGGACGACGACGACGACCAGGGCGGCGCGGCTGGGGCCGGCAAGAGCCAGAGAAACCTGGGCAAGAACCCCGACGTGGACACCAGCTTCCTGCCGGACCGCGACCGGGAGGAGGCGGAGAACCGGCTCCGGGAGGAGCTGCGCAGGCAGTGGGAGGCCAAGCGCGAGAAGGTGAAGGCCGAGGAGGTGGAGATCACCTTCAGCTACTGGGACGGCTCGGGCCACCGGCGCACGGCGCGCATGAGCAAGGGCAGCACGGTGCAGCAGTTCCTGAGGACGGCGCTGCAGGGGCTGCGCAAGGACTTCCCCGAGCTGCGCTCGGCCGGCGTGGAGCAGCTCATGTACATCAAGGAGGACCTCATCCTGCCGCACTACCACACCTTCTACGACTTCATCGTCGCCAAGGCCCGCGGCAAGAGCGGGCCGCTGTTCAGCTTCGACGTGCACGACGACGTGCGGCTGCTTAGCGACGCCACCATGGAGAAGGACGAGTCGCACGCGGGCAAGGTGGTGCTGAGGAGCTGGTTCGAGAAGAACAAGCACATCTTCCCCGCCAGCCGCTGGGAGCCCTACGACCCCGAGAAGAAGTGGGACAAGTACACCATCCGGTGACGCCCTCCGCCCTCGCCGGAGGGACCCGCCGGAATAGGGGCGGGGCGGGGCCCTACCCAGGCTTCTGTGCCCTGTCCTTTCTAACTTAACTCGGTGACCCCAGTTTCCTTCCTGAAGTTTAATAAAGAGACGGCTCGCACCATCCGAGTCCATTGCTAACGCTATCAGTGTGGTTGCTCGGTGGGTGCCAGGTTGCGTGTGGGTCCCCCGACCCGCTCTGCTGAGCCATAGTGAAACCTCGACCGGGCGGCAGTGGGACGGAAACCAGAGTAAGGGCACATCTTTGACCTAGTGGCTGCGAGCATAGACGCTGGAGCCAGACTGAGTTTGGTTCTTCCCCGCTCAGCTTCCTACTTGCTGTGTAGTTCGGGGCCAGCTTTTTAACCCTGTGCCTCAGGTTCCTCCCTGAGGAAGTCACGAGAGCACCTACTTCACAGAGATGTGAGGGTTAAATGAGTTAGTATCTGAAAAGCACTTAGAACTCAATAAATGTCTGCTATTATTATTCTTACAGTCTTGGTTAATTTATTTAAAGGACTTCTGTGATCCAGTTCAGAACCTTCTCAGGGCAAAGGTGGACCTGCAGGCCCCGGCCTGCATATGTGGGGGAGCAGCCCCACCTCCGTGTTCCCTGGCTGGGTTGTTCAGCCCTGGAGGTTGGGAGGACAGAAAGCTAGTGGGTGTAGCCTACGGGATCAGTATTACTGATTTTCCTTTTGCAGAAAGCTCCAATGTGGTTTCACATGGCACTGTTATATCTCATCTTCATTTGAAAATGTTTATATTGTATTCACTATGTATACTTTGTGTTTTTAAAAAATATTGATTTTGAAAACTACTGTGCTAAAATACTATTTATCTTGATTACTGAGTTTTGGGATGCCATCTTCCCCTTAACCTTAACGTCCACGGAAAGTTCCTTACTCACCTTACTCCAGTCCTGGCCCTGAGTGTAGGAGGGACACTTCTCAAGTCCTTGCCTCAGCCCTTAAACAAGAACTTCCACCAGATCATCAGCCCTCTAGGGCTGTGGGTCCCCAGCCCTGCTCTCCTTTAGGGTCATCAGGGAAGCTTTTAAGCCTCCCAATTCCCAGGCCACACCCAGAGCCAGATCTCAAGGGGTGGGATGTAGTGTCAGTATGCTTGAAGCTCCTCACGCATTGGATGTGCCGTCAGATTGGAGAACAAATGCTCTAGGGTTGCCCTCTCTGCACCTCTTACGAATGCCTCCTCCTGAGTTTCCATGCAACAAGCATTTGAGCCAGGGCCCAGGACAGGCTTTCGGCTGTGTATCGCTGCAATGAGCGGCAAGTAGAGCCTTCTTACCCAAAGCGAGACCCTTGGGCCAGCAGCATCAGCACTTGAGAGACTGTTAGAAAAACAGAATCCCAGGCCCACCTCAGACCTTCTGAATTGGAATGTGTGACCAACAAGGTCCCCAGGTGATTCACATGCACACTAAGGTTTAAGGAACCTCTGGCTGGCTAGATGTCTGCCTGCACTTCCAACACAGCAGCTCAGGACCTAAACGTGGGGGGAGTTAACAGTAAAATGCCACCTCTTTGGTTGCATGCTCAAGCCATATTCTCCAATCCACTTTTAATGTAGAAGTTGGTATGCCGACCACAGTCTAACTCCTGCATCTATTCATTAATTGCTTTGATATTACTTGCACTTAGGTTGCACTGCACATCACAAAAAAACCAAAGTAACTGTGGCTTAAACAAGCCTATTTCTGTGCATCATAAACATCTAGAGGTAAGTGTGCCATAGCATCAAGGACCCAGGCTGCTTCTTTCTTGCCGTTTCATCCTATGTGGCTTTCACATGCATGGTTAACCTCATAATCCAAGATGGCAGCCTCAGCTCTAACCATCACATCCACATCCCAGGAAGCAGAAAGAAGGTAAAGGGAGAAAGAAAGTTCAAAAGGTTTTAAACGACTATCTCTTAAGAAGGAGTCCTGTAAACCGGTAAACAATATCTTGGGTTAGATCCCATTTGCCAGAACTTGGTTACCTGGCTACACCTAGCTGCAAGGGAAGCTGGAAGATGTAGTCTTAATTCTGAGAAGCCAAGTTCTATTACTATGGGGAAAAAAATGTAAAGCAGAACTTCAGAGATAAATAGTTTTTTAAATAGTCCATCCCTTTTGCCACCAAAATATCAAGTGTAGCCTTCCCCTACACTTAGCACACTCAACCCTAATGCAAACAAAACCATAACAAATTCCCCAGTAGTTACTTCTATCACAGCTCGTATCGGTCTCTGGGTGATGTACAGGCCTCTCCTTCAAGTCTGGGTGTGGCTTTTTTTCACCCGGCTACTTACATACTAAAGGACAAGTAATCTGCCCTCTCACATACCTAATATGCAATGGTGGAACAAATAAATAAAATCTTTACAGAAAGGGAATGCAAAACACCAGCAATAGCCAGCTCTCTGGCCATTATCAAATCCTACTGGGAGGTATCACGGAAACTGTCTGCCTTGGAGATATCCTCGCACCTGAAGCCCTGGATCCACCATCTAGGAAGAACTCCCTTGCCCCTCACCTGCACGCCCCCTGGCGTTGTCTTCCTGGTTCTCTGAGACCATGCCCAAGCCCCATGTGGCAGGACAAGGGCTGCTGGTCTTATGCGGCCTGCTCCCTGCTGATGTGGATTTGGGGACCAGAGATTGCTTTAGTAGATTTTTCAGTCTAGGCTAGCAGTGTTTTTGGCAATTCAATCCCCTCAAAAGATTAGATGGCTTTCAGTCAGTTCTGGGTGCTATCAATCCCACCCAAAGTTATTTTCTAGACATGGCATTTGAGTATGAAACTGTGGTCTTTCCTTACATTACCCCATTAATTCCTCTACAGCTTAATATCCATCCAGGATCAATCTTACCTCTTGTTAATGTTGTAGCTTTGAAGCCACAAATGGTAACTTCAGTTGGTCATAGTGAAGCGCTTAGGTTTTTATGCCACACAGTGGTCCAGACTTGGACTGTGGACATCGGGCAGCAGCTTCTCGCAGGGCAAGGCTGTCCTCACATCCCTGCCGGCAGACAGGATAGCTCATGCTCGTAGACATGTCACTCAGAACTCTGCTGAAAGCAGGGCAACAGCCAACACACACCGACCTTCTGAAATGTTCCCAAGATTTCCCTACCGGCACAGCCATGGCAGGCACACGACCAGCCTTCCGTGCACAGCAGGGACAGTGTGACTGGACGTGCTGCGGGTGACACCCACGGGAAGAGGGTGTCAAGTGCATCCTCAGACTCCCCACTGTGTCAGATTACTTACTTGATATGCCACATTTCACCCAGCCATCATAGCAATATCCCGAGGTTTTGGCATTATTTTTCTGATGAAGAAATTGAGTCTCAGAGGGCCTAAGTCATGGGGACAGGGTCACACAATGGTGGAACTGGGATTTTGTGATATAATAAGAACCACTAATATATTTGGTCTTTGTCCTCAGTTCCTGGTACAGAGCTCCTAAACCCATTGGAATTTCCTGAGTGATAAGAGTATCTTTTTGTATTCACAATGAGCCCCTTCCAGTCACGCCTCAGGTTATGCTAACGAGGTGATTTGGGTGGCCCCAGTTACCTTCAGCATGGGGGCGCACACCTAAAAGATCGAGTTATTAGAGGGTTGGAACTTCTAGCCCCACCCACTGACCTCTGGGAAGGTGAGCGTAGGGGCAGCTGGAGATTAAACTCTGTAAAAACTCTTGAACGACAAGATTTGATGAGCTTCCGGGTGGTGAAGGCATCCACGGTTGGGCACTCCAACCCCACGGGGGATAGACGCTCTGTGCTCAGGAGCCTTCCGGACCTTTCCCTGTGTACCTCTTCATCTATGCCCTTTGTAATAGCCTTTAAAATAAACCAGGGAATGTAAGTTCAGTGTTTTCCTGAGTTCCCAGAGCTGCTCTAGGAGCCCCCAGTGTATAACCAGCTGGGGCAGTCTTGCAGGACTGCGCCCTTATCCTGTAGGGTCTGGTGCTGCCTCCAAACAGGTGGTGTTGGAATCGAACTGAATTGTAGGGTACCCAGCTGGTGTTGGAGAATTAATTAGAATGGAAAAAAATCTCACACATCTGGTATCGAAAGTGTTCTGTGTGAGAGTGTACACAAACCTTGTATTTTCTTAGAGATTTGAACCCCAATCTGTCTGCCTTCAATACCTGAGGTTTCCTGTTGATTGTCGCTCTGTGTTTATTCATCTTCGTTAAGCATGCAGGTTGCACGAAGGTGCAGTTCCACAGGCTCCTGAGAAGAGCAGCAGTCTCCTTTCCTCCCTCTCTCTCCCAGCTCCCTAGGGGTGACTACTTTTTAGTAGATTCTCTTCGAATTTACCTCTGCATCTCTAAACAGCATGTGTATCTTGCTAAGACTTTTTGGGCATTCTCTACTGACTTCCTATTGTGGATGACAGCATCTGGCTCCCTCCCGCCACTGCTCCGCCCACCCACCCCAGGTCTGCATACTCCCCACCCCCATCCTTCCAACTTAAGTAAATATCCATGTGTGTGCAACATTATGATCAGATAAATGCTGCACATTGTATTATGAACCATCTTTTGTCTTCCTGAAGTTAATAAGTTTCTTGTTTTCTGTTTCGATTGAATTTTCACCTGTTTGTTATTAAATCAACTTCAAACTTCTTGTCAATTGTCTTAATCCTCTCTCTATATTAAAGCCCTTAGCATATTAATCATAATTTAAAAAATGTCCTGGTCTGACAGTTTAAACATTCCTGGCATATCTGACTCTTGCTCAGTCTCTTCACACTGTGTTTGTTTTTTGCCTTTTTGTATGCCTTGTAATTTTTTGTCGCAAGCCGGACGTACTGGGTGAAAAGACCTGCTGTAAATAGGCCTTTAGTGAGGTAAGGTGTGGGGGAGGGGACGCCTTCTACAGCCCTGTGATCAGGTCATGGTTTTTAGTGGCCTGTGTCGCTACATTGAGCTTCACACGTCTCCCCCTCCATCCCCCACCCCCTGTGAACACTTCGTGAAACAAGAGGACTGGAGCTGAGTGTTTCCCTTCTCTCCACGTGTCAGACCTGGCTGGAGGTAGGTACAGTAGGTCCCTCTTGTCCAGGGTTTCACTTCCATGGTTTCAATAACCCAAGGTCTGAAAATATTGAATGGAAAATTCCAGAAATACAAAATTCATAAGTTTTAAATTTTGAGCCGATCTGAGCAGCATGACGAAATCTCACGCCATCCTGCTTCGTCCCTTCTGAGATGTGAATCCCCTCTTTGTCAGCATCTCCACGCTGCAGATGCTACCAGCCCACGAGTCACTGAGGAGCCATCTCTGTTATCAAATCAGCTGTCATAGTATTGCAGTGCTTGTGTGCAAAGAACCCTTATTTTACTTAAGAATGGCCCCAAACTGCAAGAGTGGTGATGCTGTCAGTTCAGATATGCCAAAAAGAAGCCATTAAGTGAAAAAAAGATTCTCCACTAAAAAAAATAATCATTTGGGGAAGTTGCTAAGATCTATATGAACGAATCTTCCATTCATGAAATTGTGATGAAGGAAAATGAAGTTTGTGCTAGTTTTGCTGTTATCTCAAACTGCAAAAGTTACGGCCACAGTGCAAGTGCTTAGTTAAGATGGAAAAGGCATTAATATTGGGGGTGGGAGACATGAACAGAAATGTGTTCCAATTCATGGCCTTGGGGCATATTCCTGGAGGCTAAGAGGGGACAGCTGTATTTCCTGTCCCCTTGTTAAGAAGAAGAGAATACTCTAAACTTCCAAAAATGTGCCCCTCCTGTGACTGGTCCCCTTCGAGTCTTTAACTCTCAGACACATCCACACTGAGCCTCCAGCAATTCCCCAACACAGTTCACACCTTCCTTCGCCAGCACTGGCTCCTGAAGCCTCTGCCGGTGGGTTTCTGCTAAGCTGTGATCCCCCGTAACCACCTGTCTCTCCAACACTGGGAGAGCAGTTTGCCCTCTGACCTCACTTCTCTGAAGAATGTAAGAAGAGTTGCTGATTTTTTCGGTTTGTTCAGCTTTTTGCTTGTTGTTAGGCCAGAGTGGTGACTTACAAGCTCCCCATATGCTGGCCTGGAAACCAGAAGGCCCCTCTCAATATCTGAAGCCCTGAGCATTTAATGATTTCAGCTGCTTGGAAGCAGAGCCGCTCCAGGCTGGGCCGTGCCCCACGTTACAGAGCTGGTGTTCCGGAACCTCCTTCCCCTGTCCTGAGAATTCCTCCACCTCTCCCGCTCGTGTGTTGAGCTCCACGTTTCCTATATCTTGAGCCTTCATATCTTCTTTCTCGATTTACTTTCTGTTCTGTGGCGGAGCACATGTTCCCACTGCCTTAATGATCAAGGCTCTTTGAGTAGTGTTTGGTTTTAGAACCTGAATATCTAAATTTTTCTTTACCTTGCTTTCCTATGTGATTGAAAGCTTGGCAGAATGGAAGTCATTTTCTCTCAAAATGTTAAAGCCCATTTAACATTTATGGCTCCATAATTCCAGTTTGTTTTCTCGACTATTCCACTTCATACTTTTAGCAGACGCTCCAGTGGTCACATCAAACAGGAAAACCACCAAAGACACTCCCAGACTCTCTGCAGGCTGGCTTCGCTCCTTCTCCCCGCACCCACCTGCAGTCAGGATGCTCTGCTCTGCCGGCACGGTGACCCATCCAAGGGAGCTCCTTCGCGCAGGCAGACAGCCCTCCTTGGCTGAGTCATCCGACTTCATGGTTGAGCATTTTCTGTACCGTGCCATGTCTTTCTTCTCATCTCTATGCACTCCTTTACACACTCCCTAGCCCCAGGGTCAAGTCTTTATGATTCCCATCTCCGCAGATTGCCTGGACCAAAGAAACTGTTTAACTGACCTAGAAAAAGGCAAAATCTCCCCCAGGATACCCTAACCCTAATCCTAACAACAACGGCACATGCTCAGACCACAGTTGGCTCCAAATCTGGAGTGGGTGGAATTCAAGACTGAAGCCGACAGGACACACGGCAAGGGCCCTGTGTTTGGGCAAGGGCCATGGGTTTGGAGACAACCATCCAGGTGGATTCCGGGGAAAGACATTACCTCTTCAGGTTCCATTGGTGGCTCCACAAAACGCCACGAGACATGCCTGTTCCCCTTCCCCCCTGCTCCTGACCCAAGCCAACACTGCTGGGTCACACTTGCCATTGCTTTGAGATGCAGTCTGCGTTCTGACCAGGTTCTGCATTTCACATCTGCTGCTACTGGTCTGTGTGTTGTTGGCCAGCTGCACACCTGTCAGCTTGCGGGGCCCTGTGAAAGACAGCCATAGCAGGAGTGGACATTCAGTACATGGCCGGGACCATTCTAAACACTTTGGCCATTTTAACTACTTTCATCCTTGTGCATATCCTATAGGACAGGTGCTATTATTCCCATTCTACAGATGAGGAACAAAGAAGCACTTCGCTGTCTCCATTTTTGTGCACAGGCCTGAATTTTTGTTGTGGTTCAACCACTTTGGTGCCCATGGGTACCTGTCTCGAGTGGACATGCTGTATTTTCTGCCAGGTATACATTCCACCAATTTCTTTTTGGAAGACCTCCCCAGTACCCCTACTGTCACTGAACATGGGCTTAGCAATCTACTTTGTCATCTTCCTGGCCCCTGCCTCTCTTTTGTGTGGTGCTTGCGGAGGTTGGGGGTGGGCAAGGGACAGGGGGAGACCTCTCTGCGACTAATGCCATCATGCTAGCCCCATCCTCACGACCTCATCTAACCCTGAATCACCTCCCAAAGGCCCAGCTCCAAATAGCATCACATCGAAGGTTATGGCTTCAACATATGAACTTGAGGAAGACACAACTCAGTCCACAGCACCGGCCAGTGGTGGTTGGGGTTGGACCATGGAGCCTATGGAAGGATTTTCAGCAAGGAGTGGTCAGTTATGCCAGGGGCCACACCACGAGACACTGAGCAGGGACAATGCTGGTTGGACACATCAACAGGCAAAAGGACACTTTTCATACAGATTCGATGAGGTCTTTCTACCTTCCGGAGTTTCCTAAAAAAATGGAAAAACTTACATCCATCCCCAGCGGACAGCTGAGTGAGCCCCGAGGGCCGGGTGTGGCCAGCACCCTGATGAGCAGGGAGCTGCGGAAGCAAGCTACGGACGCTGGACGCCAGCTCCGTCCGTGCCACTGGCCAGGGAGGCCTCGTGGCATGGAAACTGCCAAGCGTCAATGCTGCCATGGCTACATGTGCTGTGGGAGGGTCCCAGGACGCCACAGCACAAGGTCCTGGAGAGCCAGCCCCGGGGACCCAGGGCTGGCTCTCCTGCCCTGGAGCATTTTCAAAGTTCTGTAGAGAAATGACAACAGGAAGAATGCTAAGTTTTTAATAAAGCTAAGCAGGCTTTCTTTTCCATTTAAAAGAATAAATTTACATGGATATTGTGCTTTTTCTTTTTCTTTTCCTTTTGGTATTAAATGTTCTTTGTAATGAAACCATAGTTATCGTAGATGCTAAGCTTTATTTCTTTAATATTTTTTATTTGGCCAAAGTAAAAAATGAGATCTCTGACACTCCATGAATGTATTAGGAGAATATAAGTCTTGTGTTGACACCAGCTACCAAGGGGAGCTCATTGATGGCAGTCCTGAGGTCACAGCTTTTCAGGAGCCCGACTTTCCCTGTCCCAGCTCCTGCACTCACTACTTGGGTACTGCTGTCTCCTCCCTTTGACAGCTAGAAAGCTCTGGGTTTATTTTCAGCTGCTTTGGAGGATGGAAAAAACAAGCCTCATGCAGTGAAGGCAAAACAATGTTCGTGCACAGGTCAGCATGATGATGGCCCAACCTTGAACATCTCCCTCTACTGCAATTGGAGGGAAACCTGCACACAGATGACCTCCCTGGGAACATCATAAAATCTCCCATTTTCTTCAAAATCCCCAATTAATTGAGTTACTTCAGATTTTTGATAGACCGTCAGAACCTTAACTAGCCTGACACAATCAGGCGCCACTATATTGATCTGAAAGCTATCAAGGGTAAGGAGGAGGGGTCAGGGCCTTATCTGTGTCTTCCCAATTTCCGGGCGTGTGGGATCGGGGCTCCTATGTCCCTATCTGGAGGACTGCAGCAAGAAAAGGCATTTCTCACGGACTGCTATATTTTTGCCAAGTAAATGTCATAGTTAATAATATTAGGAAGAAAAAGAGGAACCAGATGGAGTTTTTCATACCTAACTCATGCTGGAAATTTATTTCTCCAGGAGAATTCATTACCTTCAGACCAGTAAGTCAGACTTTTAAAAAATAATGTGTGTGTATGTATGTGTATGTATATTTATATGAATATAAGTTGTATATGTATATGAATGTGTATGAATATGAATGTGCATATGAATATGTATATAAATATGCACATGTATATGTATACGTGTGTGTGTTTACACTCACACACACACTCACGCGCGCACATTTTGATCTCCAGCAGAAACGTGAGCTGCTCCTTCACAGGCCTCGGGGCCAGCATGGCACTGACTGTGTCGCATGAGGGCAGTGTTGCACAGTGGTTTTGACCAATGAGCTAGAGAAACAGAAGTCGCTAAGAAGGCAGCAGGATTCAATCCCACTGTGGGAGCCAGCCTCCAAGAGGGCCCCCAGTGATTCTTTCCTCTTTATTTCATGCCTTTATGTAATCAGTGGGGTTTTGATGGGATGACAGTGTGTGACCTATAACACTAGGTCATGAAACACACCGTACCTTCCACCAGCACGGTGGATATCTTGGATATCTCGCTCTGGCGGAAGCCAGCCGCCGTGTCGTGAGAACACTTGGGCAGCCTCATGGAAAGGGCACTTGGCAAGAAACAAGGAACGAAGGCCATCTGCTAGCAGCCAACAAAAACAGGCAGCCACCCAGAATCAGGCCCTCCTTGGGCCCCGTCATTGATAACTGCAGCCCAGCCAGCAGCTCGACTCATCTCATGAGAGATCCCAAGCTGTGTATAATTGACACATATGCATTAGCTGAGCCATATTTCACATACCATAAACTACCCTCCAAGTTCAATGGCTGTTGTTATATCCACAGAGTTGTCCAAACATTACCACATTCTAATTTTGGAACATTTTCATCGCTCCAAAAATAAACCCTGTACTCATCAGCAGACACTCCCCATTCCACCCTCTTCCCTAGCTCTAGGAAACCACACATTATTTTCTGTTTCTATGGTTTACCTACTCTGGACATTTCATGTCAAAGGAATCATACAGTACGTGGCCTTTTGTGCCTGGTTCTTAACACTAGGCGGATGTTTTCAAGGTCTAGCTATGTGGTAGCATGCATCAGTATTTTATTCCCTTTTATGACCAAATAATATTCCAGTGGACATAGCAAATTGTGTTTATCCATCCATTCATTAGTTGAAGGGCATTTGATTTGTTTCCACTTTTTGGCTTTTATGAATAATGCTGCCAATGGACATTTGTGTATGAGTTTTTCCGTGGACATGTATTTTCATTTATCTTGGGTGTATATACCTAGGATTGGCACTGCTGGGTCATATAGTAACACTATGTGTAACCGTTGGAGGAATTGCCCGGCTGTTTTCCAAAGCAGCTGCACTATTTTACGTTACCAGCAGTAGTGTGTGAGGGTTCCAGATTCTTACTTCATAACCAACACTTAACTAGTATCCACCTTTTGGATTATAGCCATCCTTGTAGACGTGAAATTATACCACATCATGGTTTTGATTTGCATTTCCCTGATGGTTATTGATATTGAGCATCTTTTCATGTACTTACTGGCCATTTATTCAACCCCTTTGTCCATTTTTAATGGAGTTACTTGTCTTTTTATTATTGAGTCATAAGAGCTATTTATATATTATGGATACAAATTTCATATCAAATATATGATTTAAAAGTATATTCTCCCATTCTGTGGGTTGTCTTTTCATTCCTTTGATGGCAGTATTTTCCTGATGGTATTATTATAAAAACTCTTACATTTTAATGTAGTCTAATGTATCTATTTTTTTTCTTTTGTTGCTGTTCTTTTGGTGTCATATCTAAGAAAGGATTGCCTAGCCCAAGGTCATAAAGATTTACTCCTATTTTCCTTTAAGAGTTTTATAGATTTACCTCTTATGTCTGCGATTCACTTTGAGTTAATTTTTGTATATGGTGTGAGATAGCGGTCCAACCTCATTCTTTTGCCTGTGGCTGTCCAGTTGTTCCAGCACCATTTGTTGAAAAGACTGTTCTTTCCCCGTTGGATGGTCTTGGCTCCCTTGTCAAGTCATTTGACCATAGACACCTGGGTTTATTTCTGGACTCTCATTTGTGTTCCACTGATCTCTGCATATGTCTGTCTTCATGCCAGTACTTCATTGTCTTGATTACTGGTGCTTTATAGTAAGTTTTGAAGTTGAGAAATGTGTCCTATAACTTTGTTCTTCTTTTTCAAAGCAAAAAATTCTCAGTTTTTAGTTTATCTGAGAATATCTTTCTTTCACCTTCAATTTTAAAAGATCGCTTTACTGGGCATAGATTCTTGATTCACAGGTTTGAACTTTTTTCCACCACTTTGCATATGGCCTTCTGGGCTCCATTTCTTTTTTCATATCCAAGATATGTTTTTAAGTAGAAAAAAACCAAGTGCAAGATGAAAAGCAATGTGATTGTGTGCCACCACTTGTGTAAAGGCAGAGAGAGGGAGAATTGCACTGTGTTTGCTCATATGTGTTGTACTTAGACGACCTCTGAAAGATGCCCAGTGCTGGGACCCGTCGTTTGGCACTGGGGAGTGAGCAGGGTGGCGAGGAGACGGGTGGGAGGAGACTTTCACAGCACATCATGTCACACCCTGCAAAGTGAGGAGCATGTAAATGTGTTACCTATTAAAATATAAAACTAATTAAAATGTGAACTGAATTTTTTAAAAACTGCAGAAGTATCTTAAGCCGCAACAGCCTGATTTTCAGGGAGGAGATTGGGGACTTCAGGATATACTGGCAGATTATTTTTAATATTTTTCATTATTTTTAAATAGGCAAACAGAAGAGTAATTAGTAAAATAATATGGAACCAGAGCACTTATATTAAAAGAAAATGACCATCCCACCTGCCAGGTCAGTGCTAGCCTCTCCACTCTGCGCTCTTCTGGAGGCAGAAGACCCTACATCAGCATGACTATAAGCTTTAGCTAAATCCCAGTGAATTCCATGACTTAGATGATGAATACCTGATTGAATTTTAAAATAAACATTTTGGTGTGGTAGGCAAGGGTGGTAGGGTCAGAGTCTCAGTCCCTTTCCTTTCAGAAAGCTCTCTGACCCCTGAGAGTTTGCTCACCTGCTCCCCAGCAAACTGCCAGGTCCTGCCAGGAAACGTGGGAGGGGGACTCCTGCCCAGTCCCCACCCCAGACTCCCCAATACACTTTTCTCTAGAATAATGAGTGTTGACATGATTTACCCTAAATATTTTTTTATAGTATCACTTTTAGACAATATGGTAGGGTATGCCATCATTAATCAGTTTTTTATTTGGGGACATGAGAATATCTTCTAGTTTGAGGCTATCAAAAACGAAATTGGGTTGGGCATGGTGACTCATGCCTGTAGTCCCAGCAACTTGGGAGGCCGAGCAGGAGGATCACCTGAGACCAGGAGTTGAAGGTTGCAGTGAGCTATGATCCATTACTGCATTCCAGCCTGAGTGGCAGAGCAAGACCCTGTTTCAAAACAAACAAACAGAAAATGCTACAAAAGTGAAATGGCCACCCTGATAGCCAAGTCTTTAGAAATATCTAAATTTATTTTAATAAAATAAATATTGATTTTAAAATGTTAAACATTTATTCTAAAATATTAAAATGTATTTAAAATAAATTTTTGTAGCAGAGTTCCTAGGACAAAGCATATACAGATACTAGGGGTTTTTAAATAAATATTGCCCAATTACCTTCTGTAGCATGTTAAGTTCTCCAAAGACAGTCACGATAGCTCTCATTCTGCAAAGTGAACTTGTCCCTCCCATCAAAAGGTGAGGTCTATTTCTCTACCACCTTTGGTTGCCCAAGACTGCTTTGACTACTACTGCAATGTGGAGGAGGTGATGCTGCACTCGAGGAGGTATAATGGCTTTTAATTGGCCAGTCAGCTTCCACCTCCCACCTCTTAGAATACTTGCTCGTGAGCCACGCTGTCTTAAGACTTGCCACCGTGCTGTGAGAAGGCCAGCTACACGCAGAGGGCGCACACAGCTGCTTCAGCCCCAGCTGAGCCCGCAGCTAGCGCCATGTGACAGCACCAGCCTCATGTGTCTCTATTTCGTCTGTCTCCCCCTGCATCTCTGGCCCACCGTGACCTCACACCCCGACCTCACAGCTCCTTGACCTTCTTCACCCCAATGACCTTGGTTTCCTCTCTGCTCCCACCATCTAACAGCCTATCTGTGCCGTAGAGATCAGCATTACCTATGTTGCTCTACTTTCAAAGTGTCTAATTTGGTGTCTCCACCCACCTTCTTAAGTTCCACATCACACTCGGCACAGTCTCTGGACTCCTGGCCTCGCCCTACCGTCATTTCTGCTTCCAAGCAGACCGGATGTCCTGACTGGCCATTCCAGGGCTATCCTCTCTGCCTCCCTGGGACCCTCCCTTTGCCTCAGACCCCACCATGACTGCGTGGTGACCAAGGACACGGGCTCCACCTCTGGCCAGCCAGGTAGCCTTGGGCAAGTTACTTCACCTGTGTGCTGGCGACTGTGGAGCTGCCCACTGTGACAGCTGCCAGCCACACCTGGCTGCTGGGAACTCAGAGTACAGCCACCTCCCAACCGAGATGTGCTGTCAGTACAAAGTGCAGACTGGAACCGAAGACCGAAAAATAATGTAGAATATCTCATTAATAATCCTTTTATGTTGATTCCATGTTGAAATGATGTTTTGGGTATGTTAGATTAAATAAAGTATTTTAAAATTAATTTCACTCATCTCTTTTTGCTTTTTTAACATGACCACTAGAAAACCTGAAGTCGCTGTGTCTCGTGCAGAGCTGTGGGGCAGAACGTAAGGACAGACAAAACAGCTTTTGCCTTGTTTGTCAGCACTCCCCATTATTAGAAAGTTAAGATGCAAACCCAAGAAGAAGTCACTAATACCCTGACATATTTTGTTTATGTCTAAATAAATAATACAGACAATATGTCCCTGCCTGTACCAGGAAGGAGCAGATTCGGTGGCAGGTCAAGCAGGGAAAAGCTTCACACAGGAGGGAGACGCTCCTCTCACTCACAAGAGTGGGAAGTAAACTCGCCTGGGGGCCAGGAGCACGGAGGAGGGATGCTGAGCTGGCAGAGTGCGGGTTACAGCCAGCCTATGTGCAGAACAGACAGAACAAATCATGGTGGAACCACAGTTCTTCCTTCTTGGCCCCTGTGTTGGCCCTTTTCTGACTCCACTTCTGACACTAAGTTAGTGGGCTTTCACATTGCACAACTAATTCTCCAGCACCGACTGGGTAGTTGTGATTCATTTCAGTCCTGACACCATCCATCTGGAGTTAGCACAGACCCCATGGGCTAAGAGCGCAGTCCCATACGACTGCCCCCACCTCAGACGCCAGCTGCAACAAGTGGCCCAGGATGTCCACCCTTCTGCCCGGCCAACTACAAATTTGGGCAAACGTTCCCAAGAACTGCCACCCCAGGTTTGACAATTCACTCACAGAACTTGGAAAACGTTGTGCTTACATTTGCCAGTTTATTATAAAAAATAAAACTAGCAACAGCCAAATGGAAGAGGTCACAGGGCATGGGGTTGGGGGTGCCCCTGAGCTCTCTGCGAGTGCCACTCTCCTGGCACCTCATGGTTCACCAACCCAATAGTTCCCCAAGCCCCATCATTTAGAGTCTTTTTTGGAGGTTTCTTTATGTAGGCAGAATTAATTAAATCATTGGTTGTTGGTGATTAAAAATCTCTAGCTCCTCTCCACTCCTGGGAGGTCAGGGTTGAAAACGCCACACTTCTAATCACGTGGTGGGTCGTCTGGCAACCACCCCTTCCCCGAGCTATCTAGGGGCCCACCAAGAGTCACCACATTAGCATAAATTCAGATATGGTTAAAGGGGCTTATTATGAATAACAAAAGACACTCCTATCACCCAGGAAATTCCAAGGGTTTTTTTAGGAGCTCTGTGCCAGGAACCAGGGACAAAGACCAAATGTTTATCTCTTCTTATGCCAGGGCCCCAGATAAACAGCCTCTACATAAACCAGTGGCTTCTAAACTTGTTTGGCCATGACCCTTAAATACATTTTACATCCCTGCCAAGCACACAGACACTACCCACACATGTATGTGGATGTGCATGTGTAAGACTGAAGCCAAAGTTTATACAAGTTCTAAGAAATCGGACTCGCCTTTACCGTATGCAACAGAGTGATATTCCAATTCAATCCATTCGTTCCTGTGCCATTCTATCTCTCTCCTTTCCTTTGTATTTTAAATGCTGGTGTCAGCCCATGAGCCTGATTTCTCCACCCACCAATGTGTCTCAAGCCACAGTTTGAACAGCCCTGTGTTCTCCACAGCCAAGACTCATTCCGTCTCCTCTCTGCCTGTATAAAGCAGAAGGAGATACGAAGACACCCTTTGCAAAGGAAAGTTGCCCCTAGACCAGCGAGAAGGGATGTGAACATGTAGAAAGAACGGAGCTCAGTGATTGACCAACCATCCAGACACAGAGCAGAGCCAGAGCCGGTGGTGGCAGGGGTGAGACTCTGTCCCCCTCAGGCCTCTCCCACAGAACCGCCCAAGGCACGCTTTTCAGGGAAGCTCTTGTTTCAGGGACCCGCAAAGGGTGCCCAGTGCCTGTCTTGACCCTGCACCCGCCCCCATGTTTGTTCCGAGGCCCTGCAGCCCGCATGGCCGGCGGTGCCGCTGCCTGGGGCCCTGGACTAGGCCTGGGACGTCCGGCTTCACAGGTCCAGTGGCCTCGCCTTGTGACACCTAATAGCCAGCAAGTCGAACAGGACAGACATCTCTGTCCAAACCGCGGACCTAGTCAGAAAAAGGGAGTCCTGTCCCAGCAGGGCAAGGAGATTCGTATGTGTCATTCTGGCTGGAGGAAGTGAACCTGTCCAGAAAGGACGGCAGAGGGCTTTGTTGGTAGAGATGTCATGCCCAGCCTGCGGGGCTGGAGACAGACGTTCTTTGTTACTCTACAAAACCATATGGCTTTTTACACATTCTCTATTCTTTCTGGAATCAAATTGCTATGGCTTCGTCTCATGTCTCCCGATGGGCCGTGTATAACTTCTGTGCTGCTGCAGACAGGCGTGCTCTTCTGTGGGCTCGTGGAGCTAGGCTGACATCAGGACCTCCGGGGACTTGCTGCCCCGCGGGGAGCGGGAGAAGCAGGGCACTGCTGGGGTGCAAATTGGGCGGATTCACAGAGCAGGAGAAATTAGTGAAGCAATGGGTGTTTAGGGGAAAAATTCTAGCCCGGCTCTCCTGGAATGTGGTTTAACCTAGACTCCTTTGCTTTCTCTAGAGCTTGAATGTAATTTAAAAATGATGTTTATAGGGTTTTATTTTTCATATTATAAGTCAAATACATGCTTATTGTAGAGAATTTTTAAAATACAGAAAAAGAAACAAATCACTCATAATCTTACTACTCAGACAAAACCACTGTTATTATTTTTTTCTTTCCGGTCATTTTTATCCTAGGCATGTGTGTGCACATACTTGATATATAATATATTTTTGTCATTAAACTGTATATGCAATTTTGTAATCTGTTTTTTAAACTTACCATTATATTGATACACTAAACTGCAAAATCTCGTTTGTACCATCTGTCCCTCTTCCCTGTCACTCTAGCTGCCTTTAATGTCTCCCAATGCCTAAATGCCACCACGACATAAAAAGACAGCTTGGCCTCTGTCTCTCTACCTGGAGGTAGCCCTCAAACAGGAAGAAATCGGGACACCACAGTCCTCTGAAGCCAAGTTATAGATCCACCAGAGGCTACCAGGTGACGATAAAATGACATTCAAACCGAGCCTTCCTGCGACTTTGGATGAGTGTGTTCAACGAGGAGTAAGTGGGGCTGTTCTGGGTTTTACCTGGGCCAGATAAGGAGGCATGAGATAAATCCCTCCCATGTTTCCACGCATGCCCGGAGCCAAGGGCCGGGGCTGCTCTATAAGCCAGTGCAGAGCAATCTCCTCCCACAAAAAGGGCGATCTTATCATGGGACTTCTTCCTGTCCTGCTGCCGGAGGGACCCTGCTGTCGGGCCACACTGGGAAAGGCTGTGTGGAAAGGAAAAGGAGCGGGCCACCAAAGCGGCCAGCGAGCTGCACCCGGGAACCCGCCTGCTTGGACTCGCGAGGGCTGGCTGAGGACGCGGCAGGCATACTGAGGGTTCCTCCCCGGAGCCCAGGACTGTGTGTTCCCTGCCCGTGCCACCTCAGTGTGATCAGGTCTCTCAAGTGTCCTCCACAACTGTGTGGCAGGGCCCTGCCAGCCCTGGTCTACAACCTTCAGACCTAAGTAATACAAATAATTAACCAGGAGATAAGGGTATTGGTTTGGCTTGACAATTCGTTTTGTTTTTAAAGAGAGAGATGGTTTTCAAGACAGCACATTTCTGACTGTATCAACCATCTTAATGCCACTGTAAATCTGATGCTCTAGGCTATGAAGTGACAGAATCAGAGATAAACACTTCAATCTTCCAAACCCTCTTCTGTTTTTGCACAATCATTTCCTTCCTGAGCTACCCTCCCTCATGCCAAATATTAACTAGGTCCGATGGAGCCTTCTGACCCGTCTTACCCAACAGAGATTCCAGTCCCCACCACCACCATCGCCTTCAGACCAAAAGTCCAAAGAAGCCAAGAGCACTCTCAATTTAAAGTAGCTGCCGAAAAGGGAAAACGTATGCCTGTATTTCCTCTTTCTCCTTTGTCATCGTACATGATTTCACATCATGAGAACTTCTTTTGCAATCAGATCAAGTTCTGCTCGTGAAACAGGCACCAAAACACAGTTTGTGGGAGGCAGGCGCATCTCGCCTATGGGGCCGATGCTGAGGACAAGCTGGTGGCTCTTAAGCTTCGGTAAGCAGGAGTCTCCCGAATCCGCGACCCGCCAGCCCCCACCCCAAGGCTCCCTCCAGGCGGCTCTGCTGCAGGTGAGTGCAGCCCGGTGCTGGGGAGGCTCTGTGGCCAGAAGAGCAGAAAGCCGTGGCCTCTGGCTGCCTGTTAGCCTCGGCGGGGACAAGGGGGGTCGGAAGGTAAAGAGGTGGGGGCCGTAAGCACAGACTACGGGTTTAAGAGGCTTGGGAAGGGAAAGAAAGAAATTGAGCCATAGCGAGCGGTGGATGTGAGAGGGGGATATTGTGTACCTTTTTTTTTAATTTTAAAGATGGAAATGTTTAGGTGTCATGCATCACTGTACGACAGGGACATGTTCTGAGAAACACACCCTCAGATGATTTTGTCATTGTGTGAACATCATAGAGTGTATTTGCACACCTAGATGGTACAGCCTACCGCACACCTGGGCCAGATGGCAGCCTGTGGCTCCCAGGCTACAAACCCGCACAGCAGGCCCCTGTGCTGAGTACTCTAGGTGACTGTGACGCAATGGTATTTGTATATCTAACATAGCAAAGGCACAGTAAAAACATGATATGAAAGACTAAGCAAAATGGTGCTCCTGTACAGGGCGCTTACCGTGAACGGGGCTTGCAGGACTGGAGGCTGCTCTGGCGAGTGAGTCGGTGAGTGCCGAGCGGACATGAAGGCCTAGGACGCTATTGTGCGCCACTGCATACGCCATAAACACTGGACACAGGCTACACTAAATTCAGTTCTAAAAAATGTTTCAAGTTAGGGGCTATGATGTCACTAGCCCATAGGGACTTCTCAGTGCCATTCATTATAATCTACGGTCCTTCAGTCGTACACACGGCCTGCCACTGACGGAGACGTTGTGTGGTGCATGACCGTATTGTACAGTGAGGCGCAAGGGCCGGCAGTGAGGGAGGGGTTGACGGTGACAGAAGAGTGGAGGACCCTGATGAAGCCAGGCTCCAAAGGAGGTGAGCTGCGCCAAGACCCAGCGCACCCCAGGAAGACGGAACAGTGTCGCCAAGGAGGAAGGGCGTTTCATGTTTTAAGTCAGAAGGCAGGCTGAATGGGGCATTTTGAGGCAAGAGAAAATGGACGGACGGTGTCACCTAACAGTTTCTACAACAGTGCTGCTTGGTAGTTTGGCTGTACTTGAAGTGTTGCCTTTCGCATGTAGCCTTTAGGGAGAAAATGCATACCAAGGAAACTCCAGTTGTCAGAGCCCAAAGGCTACTAGCTTCCAAGAATAAGTGATCTCTAGATGCTCAGGAGAAATTGCTCTATCTTCTCACCAAAACAGGGACAACGGGAACCCTAACCACCCCTGTGGGTAAGGCCTGGCCCTCTTATTAAAAACATCCTGGAGGCCGGGCGTGGTGGCTCACGCCTGTAATCCTAGCACTCTGAAAGGCTGAGGCGGGCGGATTGCTCAAGGTCAGGAGTTTGAAACCAGCCTGAGCGAGACCCCATCTCTACCAAAAAGAGAAAGAAATTGATCGACCAACTAAAAATATATATAGAAAAAATTAGCCAGGCATGGTGGCACATGCCTGTAGTCTCAGCTACTTGGGAAGCTGAGGCAGGAGGCAGGAGGATGGCTTGAGCCCAGGAGTTTGAGGTTGCTGTGAGCTAGGCTGATGCCATGGCACTCACTCTAGCCTGGGCAACAAAGTGAGACTCTGTCTCAAAAAAAAAAACATCCTGAGACATGAGACTGTAAATTACTTGAGGCCAATGACTCAGTGACACCAGTGGATAATTTCTCACAAGCACTAGGCAGTGTTAAAGGGAACATTGTTTTTGGTGTTTATTCTGAGTTATATAAAAGTTGCATTATTATATAAATGTACATTTTTCTTCCAGAAAATAGAGATAAGTAGAAAGGAAAAAAAGTCACTCAGTTCTACCACCCAAAGGTAGGGGCTGTGTTGACTAAGCTCTAAGAAGGTCCCACAAACCCCACTCCCAGGCATTCACACCCCAGGTGACGGCTCCCACGCAGAGGCAGGTAAAGTGACAGCGGGTGACTTCTGAAGCAGCTGCCACCTCTAACCAGGGCTTTTCTGCAGTAGTGCTGTTGACGCTGGGGACTAGATCATTGTTGACTGTGGGGTGCTGCTCTGTGCAGGTGAGATGTGCAGCAGCATCCCTGGCCTCTGCCCATCTGCTGCCAGCAGCACTCCCTGCTTAGTTGTAAACATAAAACACGTCTTTGGATTTTGCCAGATGTCCTCAGGGTGAGGGGACAAACTGCTTTCAGTTGAGAACCCCTGACCTGGACTCTTAGCTTTCTAGCTGGGGGCAGCCAGCCCCCAAGCCACGCGACACACAACAGCGCTGCACAGAAGTGCAGGTGGACAGCGGGTCCCCCTTCAGGTCTGCAGGTGGCCTCGGCATGGCCATAAACTGACAGCAGGTTCATGGGGACCCTGAGCCACTCCCAAATTCCCAACCCATAGAAACCATGAGAGATAATAAATAATTATTATGTCTTGAAAGCCACTAAATTTGGAGGTAATTTGCTTAATTGACTCCTGAGTAATTCCTCTTGAGGTTTGAATGCCAGGCCCATTTGAAGTATTAATAGATATACAAAAATCCTTTTTCTTCCTTTGGGAACATTTCTCTAAGGTCTAGGTCAAAGAATGAAAAATGAAGATCAGTAATTGTTTACTTATTACATGAAATTATTTTGCTGAATTAAATGATTCATAACATTTTAATTAGTGGAGAGACACCGCGTTGCAGACTCTGGCCCCTGAGGACGACCGTGGCCCACGAGGCTGGCCCGGTGAGGCTCAGCTACCCACTTCTAATTTTTGTGAATTAAGCCCCTGTCTCCAAAGCGATGAGATGATCATTTTAAGGAACCACCTCTCTCGGCCCGGCCAGGTTCATAGAGAAATGAATAGTACACGTTAGAGGGTCTCAGTCCTGTCAGCCGTGTGTCAGGAAGGGCATAAGGAATTATGCCAACTCAGATCCCTGGCATAGGGGTCTCAGCTGCCTCCACAGGCTTAAAGAGAATGTGAACATCACTCACCGTCCACAAAACCGAATCTCTCCGCGTTCCCCGAGCAGGCCGGACGCGCCTCCGAGAGGAGCCTGCTGAGCCGGCTGCTCCTGCTCTTCCGGGGTAGACAACACTGGCATTTCCGTGAGGTAGCGTGGGGTCTTTGTTCTTGTGATTATGTTTTTAAAACTATTATCATTTGACAGTGGAGATATAAATACTCTATATCTCCCTTATTGGCTATGGTGAACAAAAGGGTTATTTAGCTTTGGTTTTTCACGCTATCAACAAAATGTATTATTCCATATTTTACTATTGCCAACAAATATGTATATTATTTCATTAGCAAAACCGTCTGCTGATTTTAGAATTACTAAATCCAGTTGTCCAGTTCTACAGATATGAATGTCTTGCCAGTGATTATCCTGAGATTTACTAGGAGACAAAAGTAGAAACTAGGAAGCAAAGAACTGTAGATTCTTATTTCCTTGGCTTGGTTTTAAAGTTTTATCAGACAACAGATTTCCTCAAGTATTTATTTGAGGGAAAAAGACAGAGAGGAAAGAAAGAGGACTCTTAGAATGCCCTGGAATGAGCTGGGCATGATGCTTGTTATATTTTCCCATTTAGCCCTCGCTGAGCAGGTAGGGATGATGCCTCCCAGTTTCCATTGAGGAACTGAGGCAAAGTTTAGTAACTTGTCCAGATTTCTAAGCAGTTAGAGCAGGATTTGACCCTCGATTTGCCTTATTCCTAACTACTATGCTAAACCAAATAGATGCCATATTTGGTATTTGGCAGATTTGTGTTTTGATTAATGTTCTTGACTACAAACAAGAGAAACGACTCTGGCCAAGCCCAGCCAAGAGCACTCTTCCGGAAGGAAAAGGAGGAGGGTGAAGAGCTTGGAGGGTATGAGGGCGGCGCATGGAATCAACGGAAGGCAGAAGGGCCAAGCTTGGGAACTGGCAGAGACCGGGGACTCTGAAACCCTAATAAGACACGGCAACAGTCTCTCCCTGGGCCAGGCCCCTGGCCTGCTGCCTGCGCTCTGAGAGCGAGCCAGCAGGCCAGTCCCGACGGCCGTGCGCACGGCCACGCGCAGACGCGGCCCCTCTGCGGACACGTCCCCTCGGAGAAGGGTGCCCGACCCCTTCGGCTTCTCTCCTGGAGAGAGGCCCCTGCATTCGCCCTCCCGCCGAGACCTCCTACAGTGGCGAGGACAGCAGTCGTAGCCGCCAGGCGGTGACGCCATCAAGTGCCCTCCGGGCTCTGGAAACCTCGATGTCTTGTCTTAGGAATAAACTGTGCGTGGCGGCATCCACGTGCCGAATGTGCCTGGGGTGAGATGCGTGTTCCTGGACAGAACACGGACTCTGTGAGGGAAGGACTGTGTCCGTCCCCGTACCCGATGCTGGAACAAGGTGAGGGGGCCAGCGGTGCCTTTTTAATGAATGAATGAATTTTGCGCACTGTGTCTCCCACTGCTGTACCCATTGACATGCCACGTGCAGTTCCGGGTGATCAGACATACTTCACCGTCTTTACAGACTGCAAATGTCATTCCTGCGGAGAAAGCACTTCCCCTCGCCTTCGCAGGCAGTCGTGACCAAACCTCCTTTGGTGCGTAAGCAAGAAAGCCGGATCACGCTTATGGGTCCCACTGTCTTTCAGAAATCTCACAAATCATGTTTTTTTTTTAATTTAAAGATAATGTATTGTCAACATTAAATAATTTTACAAAAACTTTTAATGTATAGCCTCACAACTTTTGCATATGACCTTTAACTTTCTCCAGCACACCAATATTTATTAATAGCATAGTTATAATCAGAGTGTACATACCTTCTGTGTATTTTTCCCATAAAATATTATACTGTCCTATATTTCAAAACAGAATTCATAATTGTAAATTTAATGATGGCATAGTATTCCATGATCTTGATGAATCATAATTTACTAAACCATTTCCTTATTATTGGACATCTGGTTTGTATGAATCAGACTTTTAACAAGATCCAACTTCTGAGAAGATCTAGAATATTGTCAACAGATGGCTTATGAAAGTGAGTTTGATATTACGGTACATCTATTTAAGATACCATAGTAAATAAAATGTAACTATGGGCTGCTCCCAAATTGGATGGTGATGTGGGCGTTCCGCATACACATAGAAGTCACAGCACCTACGGCGATACGCGAAATTCAGAAGGATGACTTAAATTAGATGTATGTGAGAGGGAAAGGGCCAAATAAACATAGAAACATAATATGGAGCTGGATACCCAGGCGAAGATGTTTTAGTCACATTACTCAGCGACTTGTTAGAATTTCCCTGCTTCAGGAATTTAAGACTCGACTGAATCCACTGTTCTATTTAATCCTGAAATACTGGTGTTTGCGCGTGTTCTCCACATCTTATTTTATGCTGCTACCTTTTCTCGGTTTCTCTGAGAGTATTTTAAACCCATGTTCCCAGACTAAAGCAATACTGTTTGGAATGCAAGGCGGGAGAGAAAGGAGTATGGCAGCCATGTTCCCCAGGTACAGAAAAAAACGGGGCTCTCAGGGGTGGATTTTGACCTATGGGCTGGGGAAGGAGTATGGAGCACCTTGATGAGGAATAGAAGAAAAGAAAGAACTATTTCTGTAGGCTGTTTTCATTAGGAAGGAATAAAAGCGGTGTGCAGTGCTACTTATTCCCCGTGTCAGCCACACTCTCTGAAGCATATGGACTACATCTTGGTCTTCAGGGTGAAGTCCCCCTTCTAGGAGACCCAGATTCTCATCCCTGCCCACACTGTTTCCAGTTAAGCGGTGGGGCAAACCCGTCTCCTGGAACGTTCTGTTTGAGCAGTTGGAGTGGCAAACTGGGGAACATCATTCGTACAGATTTGGCTCTGATAAGAATAAAAGTTGCTTCATTTTTCTTCCCTCCCTTCTTTGATCTTGCTGTGACTCTTCTCGACCCAACTTCTGCACAATGAGAGGATACTGTCTGCTAGAAAATTTTCTTCACAGACCACTTTATTCTGAAACAGGCAGTGTCAGTTCACACGATGTGACAGCACAAAACCCAAGTCCTGGCTCCAAGCAGGGCCAAGCCCAGTGTCATCTCAGCTCCTTTAGACACCCGGTGGAGGGTGCTTCTATGATAGAAAGTGCACGCTCGATCCTCAGGGCTTTATCTGCTCTGTTTAGATGGCAGTCATCGTCAACGAATATGTTAGGGAAGTGATCTAATTCCCCAGAACTGACTTACAAAACAAGAGCTCTGTGCCCACGAAACCCTAACCTCCCTGTCCCGCCCCTCTAGCCCGGCAGCCCAGCCCGGTTCCTGCGCATCTGCGCTCTCGCGCACGCACGGTGGTGGGACCCCAAAGGCTCTCCGACCTCACTTCTCAGGCTGGCAGTTTCATCAGCCTAGAGTTTCCTGTGCAACTCAAAATTAAATGTGCAGTTGGGCTTGTTCTTTGGAAGGCTTGTGAGGCCAGTGCCCCCTGGGCTGGGACTGTGAGCTCTGTTTGCTCTCTGTGCGGACAGAACAGAGAGGAAGAGTAGGGTCACATGTTAGAAACAGGACACACAGCTTGGTCTCATTCTTCCAGCAACCTCACATGTAGCATGCGATAAAAGCAACACTTCTCACAAAGTCAGCAGTACGGTACATTTCCTTTGACTTAGGAAAGGAACTGAGTCCAGACTAAATGAGGAACCTCATGCCTCTTTGGTGTTTCAACTTCCCAACTAACTAGTAGGGGCTGCAAAGTCCACATCGTTTTTAAATCACACATTCCTTATATAGACAGAAGTACCATACCAGAAGTATCTGGACTGGTTTTACTACAACAAGAATGAATGTCCCAAACTGCACCAAAAAAAAAAAAAATCTGAAGTATTTATTCTAAGGTTTCTAATCAAAACAGTGGTAGGTAAAAGCTTGCTATTTATACTAGAGTCTTGGGCACAGCTATGTCCAGAACACCGGGAATTGGGGTCCCTTTATTTGAATTTGGATGGATGCTGTATTTCTGTGCCTCACAGATTTCCACAGCTTCGTTGGTAAGGCGAGATTATTTCCAGACGAATTGCTGGCTCAGATGACCGCCTCATTCCTAGTGTGGCTTTTGAGTTTTGCAAGCAGCTTCCCTCACTGTGCCTTCTGCGCTTCCTGGTAACGTGGCAGAGAGAAATCATAACTATAAAAGAAGTCATAATTTTAAACTATGATAAAGAGTTTCTTGGATAAAATAACTTGTTCAAATTCCAAACCCACATGTGCAGAAACCATAATTTTCTGTGTGGATGGCAACTTTGTTCTACAAACAGAATAAGGGGTGGTTGTGCCAATGGCTTCCGCTTTTGCAATATCCCTGTGTGTGGAGGCAAGCCTGCCACGCCAGGCCACCCGGCGGCCCACCGTGGGGTAAGGCCTGCCGGTGAGTGTGCCATGTAGCAAAGGGAAGCTCCTCGGAGTCTTGACGGACGGAAGAGCCACAGCAGCGCGTGTCCATCCCCCCAGCCCTCTGGGGACGCAGGAAGAGAAGTTCAGGGGGCTGCCAGAGTATGACGGGAACCAGGGTCCACTGAGTGACCACAGAAATGTGTTGAGTGCTGAAGAGCTTGTATTTGCACTGGTTTTTCTTAGCGATTTGGTTTTAAATAGCAAAACAAATACAAATGGAAGAGACTTGTTGATTTAAAAAAAATAAGATTTATTTATATTGCCACATCATTATTTTTAATGCACTTGAATGTGAAAGAAAATTCCATAAAAATAGGGAATTTTAACTACCAGTCACTACAGAGCTATATGCAGCTCTTTTAACCTCCTCCAGCGCAAAAGAAATTTCAGTTTTGTGATGTCACTGCATTAGACAGATCTTTCTGAGGATGCAGCTGTTCAGATGGACACATGTTCTGTTTGTGCAGTTTCCTACTGTGTTTCCCAAAGGTGACTGAGGAGAACAGGCCATGGCCACGTTCAGTGGGCTGTGCCTGGCCCAGCGCACATAGGCACATAGACACACACACACTCACACACGCGCACACACAAA
Organism: Mirza zaza; assembly: GCA_008750895.1. NCBI lineage: Eukaryota > Metazoa > Chordata > Mammalia > Primates > Cheirogaleidae > Mirza > Mirza zaza. The sequence continues at coordinate 122,156 of VSMD01078595.1, forward strand.
CACACAGGTGCGCGCATGCACCAGGCGGTTTTTGCAGTTCTGACGTGGACAGGCCTCCCTCCTGCCGAGCTGTGGGGCTCAACGTTATCTTCCACCATGACTTTGGCCCCCACGCTGTTTGAAAACCCATGCCACCGTGTGCAGAAGTGCCCAATCTCTTTCTTTCCCACCTTCATTTTCTTTCGCTGTTTCTTTCTGCTCCTTTCCCCTCTTCTCAAAAGTGCCGAAGAGTCTGGTCTAGGGGAAAGCCACCCTCACCCCACTCAACTGGCCCCCACTGCTCACAGGGCCAGCCCGCAGCCTAGGCCTCGCTGTCCTCACTGGGGCAGATGGGTGAGTCTCCCATCCGAGTGTCCCCCTAGCTATTGCACAGGACTTCTTTTCCCCAGCCAGCCCGTCCACCCATCTTGCCACTCCACCTCCTCAAGCTCCACTGGGTCAGTCCCCTTCCTGTGCCTTGTCACTGTCTTCTACACAAGCCCGGGTCTCCTCACTGGCCTGACTTCAAACCTGGTCAAAGGCTTGGAGAAACGTGGAATCCTATTCCAAATCAGTTAAGTGGCTGGAAGTTATGCCTGTAGCAAATCTGCAGACTCATCAAAGTCGCAGGTAGCTCCAAGAGGACAGAAGCAGACCGCACGTGACTGGACGTTGGGGCCAGGACTGTGAGCCAACCTATTTGGAAGACAGTGACTTAGCAAGTACAAAATCAAGAAAAGGCCTCCTGATGGATCTCAGCTCAAGTGTCCTAACTAACATCCCTGCTCATGATGCAGCTTCAACCAGCTGGTGACCAGTGAGTGATTCCAAAACTCATGTGTTTCCTTTGTGGGCAAATGATTCATGAATCCTGAAAAGATACAGAATTAAATGTAGAAAGGTGAAGCAAATCTATTTCTGATATCTTGGGGTTAAGAAGTAATTTATGGATATTTGGTATTTTTATTTGTTATGTTTAAGAGGATTTTGTGTGTTGGAATGTCAGATCAAAACTTTAATTCTAATTTAAAATGTGTAATTAAATAGTTGACTTAGATTATGATTTTACATTGTGTTTTAGAGAATGTGAAATTCATTACATGTCTAGATTTTGTTATATTTACAGGAATTATTACTTAAGTATTTGGAAAGATTTGTTTGTTAATTAGACAGGGAAGTCAAATGATTATATTCACAAGAGCTGTTCAAAAAGTTTTATGTGATTTAGTTTTGTTAACAGAACCAAAGTTTAATCAAAGTCTCTCTTTAAAAAGTTATTAAATATTACTAGATTCATTTTCAAAAATAACATTTTTGGCTTGAATGGCATATATAAATGACACGAAGAACACTGCCATTGTACCAATTAAATAGCATTTAAGATATTCACCAATTTTTATCATAAGAGTGTTTCTTTTGAGGCACTTTGGCAAAGATCACTTTTTCTTCCACCGAGAAGATCATCTCGGCCACCACTGATGAACACATGATCACAACAGAGGCAAGGGAGAGTGAAGTTTGAGCTCCTGGGCTGTCCCTGATTAGCCTGTGAACTTGAGTCTCAGTGTTTTATCTGCAAAATGGGATAATAACAATTACATCATGTAGCCAAGTGAAAGGACTGAATGAAATGACGTGGGTAAAGAAAGCCCCTTGCTGAGTACCTGGCCCACAGCAGGTGCCCTCAGACAATGCTGTGACAGTCACCTCACCCGTCAGACCTATGGTAACAGGCATGTAATATTCTTTTTCTCTGGGTCACTGTTATTCTTGGATTTTAATGACAATTTCCGTTGTAAAGGGAACTTCCAGAGCGACCTTGTCAAAACGTAAGAAATATCATACCACATGTTGGCTTGAAACCCTCCCGTGGCTTCATCTCAGTCAGAAGGTGGCCTCCAGGTCCCTCCTCTGGTGGCCTTTGTGGCCTATCCGACCTCGCCACTCACTGTCCCCGGCCTCAGGGCTATTCTGGGGCAGGCCAGGTCCCTTCCACATCAGGCCTTTGTGGCAGCTGCTCCCTCTGCCCGGAAGCTCTGTCTCTGGAATCCTGCAGGACTCGCCCCCACCACTTTCAGGCCTCTGTTCAAATGTCACCTGAACCCCCTATTTAAAATTATACCCCACCCCATAGAAAAATGCCATGAATAAGTGCACACCTTATAGCAAAAGGAGTGGTTTAAAGGTTTGAACAATGGTCACAAGATTCTCCTCATGGTTTATGCTGGGTTGCTCAGGCTGAAAATTTTTAAGTCCTCTTATGAAGTTCAGAGACCAATGATCTTTCTCTTGCAAACTGACAGCTGTTTGCTGCTGTGTCCCTAACCCCTAGAGCACGGCCTGGCCCCCAGAAACAGCAAAGCACGTGATGGACAGAGTGGGCCAGGACTCAGGCGACATAGGTTTTAATCCCAATTCTGAGACTCGTCTGCTCTGTGATCTTGTACAAATCACAACCTCCCTGAATCTCCATTTCCTCCTCTCCAAAATGGACGTCCGTCACCTGGCTGCCTCACGGGGTTGCCATCAGACTAGCTGAGATGTAAGTGCACAGTCACTATTATATCAGGCTCTGCAGAAACATGACAGATAATTACCATTGGTTGGTGACATTCACAAAGATTGTCTACATGCACACTGTTTTAAATGTTTTTGACTTGGGAATTGCCTCCCCTGTGGCCTGCGTATGAAATGAGATTACCACAGCAAGTAGGACACGCATGTCCGCCCCATGAAGAGTTCAGTCCTGCGGCCAAAACGAGGAAGGGAGAAGGATGGCCCGTTTCAAATTTTCCCAAACCTGGAGGTTGACCAGAAGATTTGGAGATCTGTTAGTGAGGCCAGATGCCAGATCAGTCTGCGATGTTTTTTAAGTTCTCCCATGAAGCTCAGAGACCAAGGACCTTTCTCTTAGAAATTAACACCAACATTTCAGTGACCATGTGACGGGTGGCTGAAGCAGCAATATCCAGTAAGGACAACGGTCACACTAGCAGAGACCACAGTGTCAAATAGAGCAAGTCACTCCAACAGGCCCCCTAGTGACCACTCCACTCCTGTGCTTGGGCTGGCTGAGAAAGCCAAGTTTTGTGTGCTGCACAACAACGTCGTGCCCTCCAGGGCTCAGCTCAGCAGACGGTATCAAATGCGCATCAGTATCACGACGTCCCAGGTTCCCAAGGAAATAAAACATGCGAGTTTCCAATACAGGAAACAGAAGTCATTGTTCCGCAGCGAGTTATAAATGACAACGTTTTCACGGGCAGGAGCCAAGAACGAGAGATGAGCGCCACCTTGTGGAGAGGCCCGCAGGCACCCACGGTGTTGGCACACGCCCAGCTTCTCCTCCCAGCACAGGGACCCCCAGCCTCACCCCTCTCAACCATTACCTAATTCCAGCGTGTGGCGAGCGTATATTTCACAGCACCTTTTCAAGTTTTTCAAAATAGTTTTTCAAAATACGACAAGTTTTTCAAAATACGACTTAGCAGCTACTAACCCTGAGTTCCCTCAGCCTCGCTAAGCTTCCGGGCTCTACCAGGAGCTCTCCAGGGAGGCTGCACCATGACACCCCGCTGCCCGCCCACCACTGCCCATCCATCCCCTCGGCTGGTTGGATGCCCAGTTGGGAGGGAGGGACAGCGTGGTGGCCCTTTCGCTCGTGCATCCTCTCCTCCACTTTGACGTCACACCATTTGGTCTCAGGCAAGAGACCGGCACAGGTATCAAACACCATGTAGGGCTGGAGATCCCAGAGCGAACAATTACAGCCTCTGGCTCGAGACCTCGTCTCGCAAGGACTCAGGCAAACAGATACCTCAGCGGCAAGTGCTGTGACTGTCCACAAAGAGCAGCAGGGCAAAGAGATGAGGGAGGGGGAGGGAAGGGGGCTCTGGGCTTCAGCGAGCAGCCATCTCCGAGGCCCACCCGTGTCCAGCGCCCCTCTCTGCAGACTCCTGCGAGTTCCCGCTGAAGCTGGGGCTGCGGCCACGCTGACAAAGCCCATCCTCGAGGGCCCTCTGCCCTCCTTGGCGAGGCTGGCCTGGGTGTGGACACGTGGCTTTTCCTCTTAGTTCATCTGAGGCAAGGTTGGAATTTTCCAGCAGAAATGTTTACTAGGCAACTAAAAGAGAAAACAAAAGCAGAAACATGGAATACGGAGGGACGTAAGACTAGCCTGCCCAGCAAAGGTGCCTTCCAGCAACACAACAGACACCTAAACTCTGGCGCAGACCGGCTTGGCTGGGGTGGCTTCTCAGCATGCAAATCACTTTGCCTCCGTGACCTCACATGTGTGTCTGGGGGTGCAGGGCCAAGCTGTGACCAAGCCCAGAGGAACAGAGCGGGGCTCGCATGACTTGTGCGCCCAGCGGCATCTGCAGCACATTCCAAAAGCTGCTTCCTAAATTCTGCTCTGAGATGGTCCCTGGCTTCCTCTGCAATCCCCTCATCCTGGCCCTGAAAATGGAAGCTTTTACAGTTGTTGGTTTTGTTGTTGTTGTTTTTAAGATTAATGGACATTTGAGTTGCATCTGAACTTGGCAATTGTTTACATGGGTCATGCTGGGATAGAATCTGTTTTCTAATTTATTGCATTTCTCAATCTCATCCCAAAAAGAGAAAAGGTTAGCATGCCTCCCCTTATATGGAGTTAATTGGGACCAGACGAACTGGAAATACAACGAAGCAATGCTGAATTCTAGATGTTAACCTCAAGATTGTAGTCACTTAGTAAAAATACAGGACAAAATCTGGAAGCAAAGTGGTACTCTTGATATAATGAGTAATCAGCAAGCCACATAAACAGGGGTTCACAGCCTGTGTTGGAAAGAGGCCTGAGTCTGGATTCCAGCCCTCCTGTTTTTAGCTGTGCCTGACTAGTGCAAGGCTCTCCACCATGATAGGTATCTTAGTTCAATCAGACTCCTGTAACAAAATACCATAGGCTGGGTGGCTTATAAACAACAAGCCTTTATTTATTGCAGTTCTGAAGGCTGGAAGTTCAAGATCAAGGTGCCCCTAGATTTGGTGTCTGATGAGTGCTACTCTCTGCTTCATAGATGGCACCTTCTTTCTGTGTCCTCATGTGGTAGAAGAAGCAAGTGAGCTTGAGGGAGCGAGCTCATCCTTTCCATCCCCTTTGCCTTCCACCTTCTGCCAGGCGAGGACACAGCCTTCCTCCCTCCGGCGGATGCAGCAACAAGGTGCCCTCTGGGAAGCAGAGAGCAGCCCTCGCCAGCCGTCGACTCTGATGGTGTCTTGATCTTGGACTTCCCAGCCTCCTGAACTAGGAGAAATATATTTGTATTATTTCTAAATTACCCCGTCTCAGATATTTTGTTATAGCAGCACAAATGGACTAAGACACCAGGCTAGAGAACATGATTTCTCAGAAGTGTGGTTCCTGACCCACCTAAGTGAAAAACACCTGGGTTCCTCATGGAAATATGGACTTCCAGGTCCCATCCAACAATTATGAAGCCAGAATAGCAGAGTGAGGCCCAAGCTCTGCATTTTGAACAAGCATTTGGCCGATGCATAATTATGTGCACCAAAGTTAGAGAACCACTGTTTCAGAAGGAAGGCAACAAGTTTACAACTTTCAAGTTCTTTTTTTTTTGAGACAGAGTCTCGCTTTGTTGCCCAGGCTAGAGTGAGTGCCGTGGTGTCAGCCTAGCTCACAGCAACCTCAAACTCCTGGGCTCAAGCAATCCTCCTGCCTCAGCCTCCCGAGTAGCTGGGGCTACAGGCATGCACCACCATGCCCGGCTAATTTTTTCTATATATATATTAGTTGGTCAATTAATTTCTTTCTATTTATAATAGAGATGGGGTCTTGCTCTTGCTCAGGCTGGTTTCGAACTCCTGACCTCAAGCTATCTGCCCGCCTCGGCCTCCCAGAGTGCTAGGATTACAGGCGTGAGCCACCGCGCCCGGCCTCAACTTTCAAGTTCTAAACCCCACCCCAACCCGTCACCCTCAGACATGTGAGTCCCAGGGAAACAAGCACTTTGTCCATGTACTCACAATAAAAATAGCTATTGTGAAAAACAGTTGGAAAAAATCCCTCAAAACACTCTGCACCTGCATGTAAGTTGTGCTCACTGATGACGCAAGCCCCTAACCCAGAAGCATCCAGGCCCCGGGGTTGGCACGGAAGGAGGGAGAGCAAGCGACCGGGCCCTGGCCCCCAACCTGCGCTGGCCGGTGCAGCAGCGGGGCCCTCAGCTGCTCCGTACTCCAGGGCCACCTGGAAGACTTGGTTTGAACAAAGGGCTTCTTTTGTTTTGAGCCCCCTTTTATGGTAAATGGCCATCTTTAGTTTCCTAAAATAAATCCCCATTGGTGCCAAACTGCGAAGAATGTGCTGGTGGGGAGAGTCGTCAGGGGCCAACTCTGCAGCTGGGCCGAGCCAGCTCCTCCCCGCGTAGCGCAGATCCCTCGCTGCTGACTTGTCCCGGGACAGTCTATATTCTCGATGTTCTTCTGTTGCGTCTGAATTTAAGTTTCTGTGTTGTCTGTTGCAAGGGAACTTTTGTATTTTAAGCCTAATCTTTCACTGCGTAATAAAATTGCAAGTGGAAATAGTTTTCATGCCAGGATTCCATGTTGGGCTCCCAAAGACAACACCATTAGCCCTTTTCCCGAGGACAGAAGCCATTTGCAACAATAAAGTCCATCCGGGCAAAAGGCCAAGCACTGTGTCAGTGACTCAAAACTGGAACTGAGGCAAATGTGCTCCTCTGCAGCATGGCCACTTGTGGTCAGCCCTGTGCACTGGATCCCGACAAGTCATTCATCACACTCTCCCCTCTTGTCTTTCTCTACTCTAGAGGCTGAAAGAGCAAAATCCTCATTTCTCAGCCTCTTTTGCAGCTAGTAGCTGGGAGTGGGGGTGGGTGGGAGCATGTGCTGCAATTCTTGCTGTGAGATACAGGGAAAAGTCCCTAGAAAGGTTCTCCTTTCAAAAAAAACGAAAAAAGAAAGAAAGAAAGGCAATATCCCTCTAGAAGAAAGCACTTTCTTTTTTCCTGTATCCTGTCCACTTCTTTCTGCCTGGAATACAACTGTGACTATTGGAAGGGCAGCAGCTATCTTGTGACCATGAGGTGAAAAGTACAGAGAGGAAATCCAATCAGCTAGGGATGGGGAAAGAAACACAATGAAACTCGGTCCCTGCAGCCTCTCTGGGTAGCTGCAAAAGTGCTGGCTGCCTACCTAAAGACTCCTTTTATGAGACAAATAAACCTGGTCTGTTTTAGGCCAGTCTTGGGAAGGGCTTCTGTTACTTCTGGTGACACACTTTCCTAATCAATAACCAAGAGCTGACATTTTCCATCTTGGTTTGTCTCACTTTTTCTCTAGACAGTAAGATGATAGATCTTAAGGGCGGTGGCCACAGACACCCCCCTGGACCAGCAGCTACGTGGATGAGCTGTACAGGGATGCCTGCAGCACCAGTGGAGGTGGGCACAGTGTGGATCTGACACCCTGAACTAAAATGCTTCTTGCATGTGCCATGAAATAGAGCTGAGGGCATCACAGGTGACGTTGTAACTACTTGCCATGTGCCGAGCACTGTTGTAAGTGCTATTAGGCATTAACTCACTTAATGCTCATGACATCTCCTAAGAGGTATTATTACTAATCTCAGTTTCCAGAGATCTGTTGCAAGTTCAGAGCATTTAAGCAACTGGACTAAAGTTGCACAGCTGGTCAGTGGTGAAGCCAAGCTCAGGCCCAGGCTGGCGGCTCCAGATACTGGTGTCTTAGTCATGGTGCTCTCTGTCACCCAGAGTCAGGTAGCTTTTTCCAACCAACTAGGCAACTCTCAAAATCAGTGAGTGCCTAGGGTGCAATTTTCAAGCCACAGGCTTCCAGGGCCCAGAATGCTGGCCACCAGTGGTGCTTCCGCTCCTGTGCAGACCCGGCCAGATGGCTCCCTGGCTGGGGCAGGACCCTGCCTCTCCCCAGGGCAGGGCGGGCAGTCCGAGCAGGGAAAATGGTCTCCACCAGACGCCAGGGCCTGCCCTCACCCGGCTTCCAGCCAAAGTCTTGCCTGCGAGTCTCGAAATCCACCTTGTACAAACTTGCTTACATCATTTATCTTTAAATAAAAAGGACCCACTGTCGGGAGGAGGAAGTGTTGGATTCCTTGATTTTACTTCGTAGCCCACACGAAGGCCAGGGCTCTGTGTGTCTGAATATGTTATCTCTGTGCCCTGCCAGGGTTTCATGTGCCGTTGCAAATCTGACTCCCATTCATGCTCTTTCCATATTTTATCGAAAGGAAAAGGATAATCCCAATTGCCTGCTCATTACTCGATGAAACTTAATAAGCGGTTCTTGTAATTGTACACTTTCAGTTACAGTCGTAGCACCTTCTATTGCAATTCTCACCCAGCTCAGGGAGGAAAAGCATGTTTTACAAAGTTAACATGAAAAAGATAAAAATTCATTTTCGCTTCATTCTAAAATCTCCAGCTGGAATTGGAGAGTGATCAGATTGTGTTAGTCAGCTGTGGCTCCCTCCTCCTTCTTTGAAGAGAACTAAATATGCCTACTTAGTTAGGTCCATTGTTTTGTAAAATCACATCTATTTTCTCCATCATTGATGCAAGGCATGAATATAGCACGCAGCCTGCCATGCTGGAAACACCCATTGAGCCAAGCCCGTGCTTCATTTATGAGCTATTGTTTTCCATTATTCCTGCAGAGCTTCTGACTGCATTCCTATTAATCATTCTAATTTGCCCCTCATTATGCTGACTATTTGCCATTCCGTGTTGGGCCTCTACTCGTTGACTTTCAGTGTTTTAGTAACTTGTGGTTAGATGCAGCTTCCTTTAGATGGCGCCGCCGGAGAACGCTGACACCCAGCGCGGCTTCTGCCTCCACGGGGAACACAGCCGCCACGGTGGCCGCGTGTGCTCACCTCCGGCGTGGCCCACAGGTTGGTCCCTTCACTTGCAGTCCACTAGGCAGCCCCTCATCACGCACATTTGTTAAACGCCCACTGGCTGCCAGGCCTGAGCCAGGTGCTGGGATAATAGGCGTGCAGGAGCCCAGCCGGCTCGGGACCGGGCCAGGAGCCCAGGCCGCACGCAGCGGAGACCGCCTTTATGAGGGAAACGGCAGGGGAAATTGATCGCCTCCAGAGACAAGAAGCCAGGAGAAAGGCCTCTCCAGCGCTCGCGAGTACGGAAGTTTTAAGAGGGTCGCCAAGGACTCAGATTATTTCGTCTTTGTGCTCCTCCACCCTCAGCATTCCAGCCTCGCCCCTGCTTACAAGACAGCTGCAGCAGTTTTAAGTGACACTTCCAGACACCGTTTCACAGGAACCAGAGAGGGGTGGTCTCCTCCTTGCATCTCTTGTCAAGAGGAAAGAAATCTTTCCTGGGAATACCCAGCAGACTATCCCTTGGGTATTATTGGGCAAAAGTGCATGACGTGCTCATGTTTAAAGCAATCACTGGCAAGGCAGTGGCAAGACTCAGACCCACCAGGACCTCGGGCTGGTGGAGGTGGCAGTCTTCCCTAAGGGTGTGGCTCACAGGGGAGGTGGAATATCTAAGCAAAATCAAGGCTCTATTAAGAAGCAGAAAAGGAGATTGCTGTGGTCTGAATGTGTGTGTTCCCGCCAGAGTCTTATGCTGAAACCTAATCCCCAATGCAATAGTATTAAGCGGGGGGTGGGGTGGGGGTTAGGAGGTGATTAGATCATAAAGGCTTCGCCCTAGTAAATGGGATTAGAGCGCCCTTTTGAAGAAGGCCTGAGGAGCTTGCTTGCCCCCGCTCCGCCACGCAAGCACGAGCAAGAAGGCGCTGTGTCTGAAGCAGAGAGAAACCCTCACCAGACACTACATCTGCTGTCACTTCGGTCTTGGACTTCCCAGCCACCAGAACCGTGAGGAATAAGTTTTTGTTGTTTATAGATTGCCCAGTCTGAGGTGTTTTATCATGGCAGTGCCAATGGACTGGCAGAGAGGCAACGGATGCATGCCAGAGACTACCAACAGAGCCCACCACCACACTTCCTCTCAACCTGAGTAATGGTTCAACTTCTTCTAAGTGGAAAAGATTTTTAAATGGGTGTGGACTTAATTATTTTTAGTATAATACTCTTCTGTGTGTAGTTCTTTTATAACCAAAAAACTAAAATCAATTTATAAATTAAGTATAGTGACAAAACCAATGAAAGTTAAAGCGTCAAAATTAATTTAATATGACAGACAAACGACATTGTTTTACTGAAACCAATAACTACTCCCAACATGAATAAGTTGCTAGAACTCCTGCTACAGCAGCACGTGTGATCAATAACCCAGTTTTCTTTGCACTGTTCCTTCATTCATGCTACCGCGCAGCTTTGCTCATCTTGAAAGTGGGATGCCACTGTCTGCATGTGTTCCTTGCCCCTGAAAATGAACTAGCGTCAGTCGACGTCACAGACTGCATTTGAATAGACACTGGCCTTCCACCTCACATTCTACCAATGAGCAGAAATTCTGGGATTAGAAATTTTATTAAAGATAGGAAATGGTTGAAGAGAGGAAGAAAAAGTTCTGCAGAAAACAAGAGAGAGATGATTATGCATTGTAATGAGATAATTTATGGCAAATGCAATGGATGTTTTCACTAAAGCCATATAGTTAGCCCCATATCCACTCAGTTCACCCCTTTGTGTGACACAAACTATCATTTTCTTGGATGTAAAAAAAAAAAGCCAGGTAGCACTGTTCTAGAGAATCTCTTGCTCATGTGCCCTAGGAGATAAAATGTTCATAGCAAAATTATTTATAATAGCAAAAAATCCTAGAAACCACCCAAATGTTAATTGATTAAATGAATGTGTTATACTCATGTACCGGAACACTATATAATGGTGAGAACTAAGGAGCCACAGCTATACCCAAAAATATGGGTTCATTTTAGAAACATAATGTTTATCAAAAAGCTGAGTCACACGCAGTGACGGACACTAGGCCACTGTATCTAAAACTCGAAGCAGGCACACTCCCAGCCTAGCGCCTCGGCTCATTTCCTCTACCTGGAACACACGGCCCCAGATTTCTGAGTAGCTGGCTTCTTTACCTCCCTCAGGTCTTTGCTAAGAGGACACCTCTGAGCCTTCTATCTGAAGTCATTACCCCGAGCACACAGTCGCTCTTGCTGCCTCTGCGTCAGCCCCTCTGCAGCACGCAGGAGCACCACAGCTTCTGACACTTCTGTTCTGTTTATTCCCCGCATGGTTTGCTGGCAGTTTCAGGAGATAATCAGCAATATTTGAAAATTCAATGAGTATTTGCTGAGAGTAATTATTATTAATTATTTTAGGTACACTATTGCTATTAAGGTTACTTCCAAAGGAGTTCTACTATTTTAGAGAGCCATACATCTAATATTTATAGATGAAATGATGTGATTTCTAGGATTTGCTTCAATATAATCAAGAGTGAGAGTACAGAGGAACATAGATTGGGCACGAGTTGATCCACATTAAACTGGGTGATGGGTGCATGAGGACTGCACTGTATTATTTCTATTCTCAATATTTGTGAACATTTTATGACATTTTCCATAATGAAGTTTATCGCCTAAGTATTCTTATAGCTGGGCTAATTGGTGGATATGCTCTACTCAGTAAATATTTTATTTAGTGCAAACATGTACCAGCACAGCAGTGTGGGTAAGATGAGTCAACTTGTCTGAGCTCTACTTCCAATTCTGGGTCAATATTAGGCTAGATGTGCCAAATGCCCACAAAATAAGCAAAATTTAGCACAACACTCTGTTAAGCATGCATGATGCATAAGAAGAGATTTTTGACCACAAGTATCTTGGCACTCAGTTTGTAAGCAAAAGACAACAGGAATATACACACATAAGTGGTTATATTCATCCACACAACTAGTAACTTTCTATCATACCAGTTGGGATCACCTCTGTCACTCAGGAGTGACACACAACCCTAATTACTATACACAAGTTCCAAAAAGCTCTCCTGACCAAATGGGCCATCTCCCCTCTCCCCTTTCTATTTGATTAATTTTCATAGCAGGCTTCTCTTAGATTACATTTGATTGCAGACTGACTATAGTATTATTACTTCCACCGGAACGCTGGGAGACGCATCTTACCCCCACGGTGGGCACCAGTAGTTCTTCCTCGCTGTCTCCTCCAGGGATCAGCACAAAGGAGATGGGCACAGACGCCTCACAGGAAGAACTCAGGGACAGTGACAGGTCCTTTCTCAAGCTACAGTTGTGCCAGCACTAGGCGGGATGGTGGCGGCACCTCTGTTGAACCACGGTGTGCCCCACACTACATCATTACTTCTTTCAAGTGTGGCCTTCACTCCACCTCGTACTCTGGGAGGAGGGTGCAGATAAGAGCAGAGTAGCGTCCACGGAAGAAAGGCAGGGTGGAAATGCACCAAGGGACCCTGTGTATGTGAGCACATGCCCTTCCTGATCTGTCTCGTGCACCCTGCGCTTCCATGTACTGGGCGATTGGTGCTTGGAAAGGCGCCGACCCCAGCCTTGAAGTGCCTGACTGCCTGCTGCCCCCGCTGGAGAAAGCCAGCGTGCAGGGAGCCCATCCAGCTGGGGCTAGGGGCTCTGGCGGGACTCAGTTCTGAGGACTGCCCCGCATTCCCACCACCATGTGTTCCCTTTTTTAGGTCACCCCTTCCAAAGGTTCAAGGCACTTGCACCTGCTGTGGAGTGGTCAGTTGAAAGCTTAGAAGCCTCCAATTCCCAGTGATAGTCCCTTGCCCCCCACCAGATGCACTGTCCCTGGCTATGGCCGCCCCGGTGCTGCCCTGGACCTAGGGGCGAAGGGAAGAGTTGAGGAAAAACTTGCTCCTTGTCTCAGTAAGACAAGCACACGGAGAGAAGAGCCTTCCGTCGTGCTCCCTCGGTGGAGTGGCTGTGCTCCCGTCCCCTCCTCCCACCAGTTGTGTGAGTTCCCTGGGCCTTGGCCAAAGCCCAGCCCCCTCTCACCCTGACTCCCTGGAAAGAGGTCTCTGCACAGGACAGGGCTAGAGGGGCCACAGGGAGTCCCACAGGCAGCCCAGGAAGAGGCCTGTCTGCTCACATGGGGGCCAAGTGTCTCTCAGCCATGAAGAAGACCAGGGAAGTCTCAAGCCCAGAGCTGTAATCAATTGCATCGTGCTTTATTCCTTAGGTTCCCGAGTTCAGTTATCCTTTACCTTCCAAGATTTTTTGGTTTTTGTTTTTCTTTTTTGAGACAGAGTCTTGCTCTGTTGCCCAGGCTAGAGTGCTGTGGCATCAGCCTAGCTCACAGCAACCTCAAACTCCTTGGGCCCAAGCGATCCCTCTGCCTCAGCCTCCCGAGTAGCTGGGACTACAGGCATGTGCCACCATGCCCGGCTAACTTTTTCTATATATTTTTAGTTGGCCTATTAATATCTTTCTATTTTCAGTAGAGACGGCACCTTGCTCTTGCTCGGGCTGGTTTCAAACTCCTGACCTTGAGCAATCCTCCCGCCTCAGCCTCCCAAAGTGCTAGGATTACAGCTTCCAAGAGTTTTTAACCAAGTAATTGCTAAGGACCAAGTGCTGTGCTAGGGGAGGCTTGCTCACACCTGATTTATTTCCAAAGCCGACTTCAGGCTGCATTGGCACAGCAAGAAGGGCTCTGCTTCTTTCAGTTCTGGTATTTCAACATTTTCTTAATAGAGCAGGTCATGTATGGCGCAGGTGGCTCTTTTTATAGTGGCACTTTCAGAAATCACCGCCCTGCTCAGCTGGGCACCTTCAGGCTAGGCAGCAGCCCCCGCTCTGCCCTTGGTCACCAGACTGAGACGCCCTCTGCACCCACCACCACTTCCCCCAGAAAGCAGCTGAGGGCCTGGGCCCGTTGCATCCCCTGGGCGAGGGCCCTGCTCCCCGCCTGCAGAACAGCCCGTTCAGAGATGTCGTTACTGAAAGTCTGTTTCCGTTTCTGTCAATAAGTTAAATAATCTCCGAGTAGGGGTGTGACGCCTGAGGTTTCGGCGGTGCCACACCGGTGCTCACAAACTTCTTGCCTGGATCGTTCATCTGGCACTCAGCACGATGTGGTTCAGCTTTGTTCCAGGTATGCTCTGCTTCCCGAACTGGATTACCAAGAGATGAGGCTGGGGCAGGACCAGTGTGGGAGGGTGGTGACAGTCTCGCTTCTGCAGGCAGTTTCACCCGGGTGCGCGAATCTGTCTCAGCCAAATCCATCAGAGTGTCATTTTGCTTCAATAGACTTTATTTTTGTTTTGGAAACAAACAAAAAATAACTCTTGGGACAAAGCCACGCAGAATGGCAATGAGACTCTAAGAACAAATTTGTTCTGTTTAATTAATGTCCTCAGAGTGGCCAAGAGTGGAAAGCCAGGAGACCCCGGACCAAAAACAAAGAAGGGCGGGCAGCAGGCAGAAGCGTGGCGTGGGCGAGGCCGCAGGCAGGCTCTGCTGAGAAAGGGCCGCTGAGGTTCCGGACGGCAAGGAGGCACATTTTAACAACAGGACTTTGACTATCGGGATATAGTACGTTCATCTCTAGGAGGCTTCGCGGCGCAGTGCTGTGCAGAGGTGGCCCCATCGGTGAAATGCAGGCTCAGGAAGATAATGCTGTGAGGTGACCACTAATCTGGGGACAGGAGTCCAGAACAACAAGCCAGAGCTGAGTGGGAGCAGCCTTCAAACACCCCTCCTCCCTAGAAATGCGGGACGGATGCTGGTCTCCCCGCATTTGTGAAACGGGGTTTGGGGAGCTTTATTTATGTTTCAAAGGTCTTAGCGACCCCTCAGCCACCCAGCTGGGCCAGTCAGGCAGCTGGGACGGGGCCCTCCTACCGGCCCAGGACCTTGTGCAGCAGAATGAGCCCAAATCAGTGTTGGTCACTAGGAAGATGCTGGTTTTAAACTGGGCAAAAATAAAATCTGAATGAAGAACCTGAATAAAAACCTATCTGTCCCTTTCCAGCCTGGATTCTGGCTGGTGAATAAGATCTTTTTTCATCTGGTACCATAAACAACACATTCAGGAAGATTCTATCAATTCAGGCCTATGGAAATATTGGTGTCAGAATTAGCAACACTGCACTCATTGTGTGACAGGAGCCGCCACCGGACCCGCAGCGGACTTTATTAACCCTGCCTTACAAAGGGCCCCTGTCTGCCAAGAGGTTGACACAAAGACGCAGGCCTCGGGAATTATGCCATCGTTTGCTATTGGCTTTTTCTCTCCCTTATAATTACTTTTTAAGGAAATCAAAATAATCATCTGTAATTCTTTCATTATTAAAATAACATAGTCACAAAATGTGGAACATTGAGGGGAGGCGAGAACCACACAATTCCCCCATGGTGGCACAAGCAACTGTGAAATTTTTCAACTCTATCTCTTTGCAGTATTTTCATTGTTTAGCTTTTTAAAAAACTATGAAACCTTCCAAACATACAGAAAATAACATAACAGACACTTATATACCCACCACGAAAATAAAAAATATGCTAACATTTTTTATCTAACTTCAGTGCTCTTTCTCCCTTTTAAATAAATGAAACATGATAAAGACAGCAAAAGCCCCACCTTGGGGTCGTGCCCACCCACCTGCACCCGTGTGCAGAGAAGACCCTTATGCTGAATTCAGGGGGCCTCAGTCCTAGGTCCTAAAATGTTGCATTTTTACTGCATATTACATGAATGCACAAATATCTACTGTGGGTTTTTAGAGTGTTTTTTTGAAATGTACATAAATGATAACTATTGTATCTTTGGCTCTTTATTTTTCCTTTGAATAATCTGTTATTTGGCACATGCAGACGTAATTCACTCATTTTATCTGCTGCATGGACTGAGAAAGCTAGTTTATCCATCCCCTGCTGAAGGAAGGCTGGGTGGTGGCTGCCCTGTTGCTATCACAGACATTGTGCACAGGCCCTTTCCTGTGACTTCTGTGTACACAGGAATTTCTAGAACCCGGAGTATGCACATCTTCAGTCTCAGTAGAAATGGACAGACTTCTCTCCAGATTGTTTGTATCATGCACACTCCCGTTTCTCTGCGTCCCGTTTCCCCTTGGAGGAGGCAGTCAGTACATGGGGGAGATTACAGAACAAGAAGCCAGAGGCAACTGCAAGAAATCTTAAGACACCTGTCTCCTCCCGGAACTAGGGGGAAGGATGCTTATCCCAGCATGTGTGCAACAGGGCTTTGAGGAATTGGATCTACATTCAAAGGGCAGTGGCTACTCAGCTGGGCCGGTCTAGGCACGGCCCTTCCTAGGCACAGGGCCTCATTCTCGCCAATACTTGGCAATATTGGACATTCAATTTTTCCCACTATGATGAGGGTGAGTGTCTTTTTGTGTGTTTCTTGGCCCTTCCGCTTCTTCCTTTCTTCAGCTTCCTTCCCTACAGCTTCACGTGACTTCCCCTTGGGCTGATTATCTGTATGGGCAGTGAGGACAAATTTGGAGCACTCTAGCAGTGACCGGCACGTCCTGCTCTTGGTGGGACGGCTACTCTGCTGGCACGCCGCCAGGACACCTGTGCTTGCGGTTGCCTTTGTCTGGGGTGAGTCCCTGCAGATCCCACAGCACAAACTGTCCTGGAAAGGAGAAGAGTATCGGAGAGGCCGACTCAGCCATGAAGACGAAGAGCAAAGATAAAGGGAGCAGTCTCTGTCACGGGACTACGTGCCAGGTTGTCACAGACTCAGCCAAGGCATTGTCTGGGTGAGTGAGGTCCGAGGTGACTTTGGGGAGTTGAGACAATGAAGGCAGGTTATAGATAAACTCCTCTGGAAAGTAGGACCATGGCAGGAAGGACCCCGGAGGCAGGCCAGGAAACCAGGCAAGCAAGCGGGAGGCCCAGCCCAGGGAGGTTTCCGCAAAGGGGCCTCGGTCTGCCCCACAGGCCCCTGTGTCACCCCCAGGTCAGGGTCCATGCTGGGCTCCGCATGTCCACTAACCCATCAGAATAATGCTTAGTGAGCCTAATCCTTCTCCTCCCTCCCCAGTGCACCGAGGCGGAGGCAGGCAGGTTTTCTCACTGGCTTTCCGCATGGCAGGGCCCTTCTCGCTTCCTTCACATAAGGAATAACTTTAGTGTCTCAGCTTTACACGGGTCTCCTATTAGACTCTGCATCTTGGGCATTTTTATTCTTAGCAGCATACAAAACAATGCTATATAAAATAAATTGGTTGCATCTTGGCTCTATAATACAGTAATCCCATTTGCAAGCAAAGAAAAAAATATGAAGGAATTAGTTCAGAGCCTATGGGTGGAGGTGGGTGAAGGAAAAGCATCAGAGGTTTTTGTAAATGTTTGCTGATTAATTCATTGGTCGGTTGTCTCTCACCTTCCACCTCCTGGATTTAGATTCTCAATTGATCCACTCTACACTGACTCCCAATCTTAGGTAAGCAGTGTTTCAGTGAGGTGTAGAAACTCACTTCTCACTTAAGCAAATGATGGTATTTAATTTTAGTCATTATAGCAAGTACTAAAAGAGGACAGAAGCTGGGATTGCCCCGGGAGCACATTTCAGCGTGGAGGAGGGAGCTGGGTGTGTCCTAGTTTACCTTCTGCCTTCGGGTCAGCTCAACTCAGAGAGCCAATGCCTCTAAGACCTCCCATCCACACTCGAGTTGATTTGAAAATTCCTTTCCAAATTGTTTTTCACTTGTTATTTTTCAAATGTTCTTACGGAGCAAACTACAAATTTGAATACAATCCCACACTTCGGGGATGAAGCGCCAACTTCAGAGACACACTGTTGCATGAGTCCATTTAAGCAAAGTTCAAGAATAAGCAAACCAAGCTACAGGAATAGAGGGTGGTGGGATGAGTACCCTTGTGAGGGTGCAGTGGCCAGAAGGGGACACAAAGGGCTCCTCTGGACATTGGCAGTGTTCTGTGTCCTGGTCTGTATGCTTGCCACGCTACCATGTTCACTTGCTAAAACTTCTTTGAGCTGGATGCTCAGGTCTTGTGCACTTTGCTGTGTGAATGTTATGCCCAGTTAAAAGGTTTATTATTATTTTTAAGTGAATCAAAAGCACCTTGAAGTTTTTGGAGATTATTCCCAAAGAGCCTCATCAAGGGAGGCGAGGAGTGAGGGGCAGACAGGAGAGGAGGACGCACCTACGTTGCAGAGCTGGCAGCCGATGGCCAGGAGGGTGGCAGCACAAACCCTCCACGACACGCAGTCCCTGCTCAGCTTTCTCCTTTTAAAACAGTGTTCATGTCCTGTCAACCATGGCTTCTAAGATGCTCCTTGGGCCAACATTCAAAGGGATGCTAAAACCAAGACAGCTGTTTCTAAAGAGAGCTGGTGGCTTTTCTCCCAGCCTCTGAGCGCTGCCTAGCTGCAAGAGGAGACATAAGAGGAGAGGGGACAGCACCACAAACACCAGCGTTGCTGGGGCGGCTGGAGCCACGCGCCCTCTGCTGCGGCTGTTACTCTCCCACCTGGCTGCTGGTGGGGCAGTCACAGGTGTTCTGGGGAGCCCTGGTGGCCCAGAAAGGCACACCTGGGCTCACCACAGCATGTTAAGGGCCCGCTGTGGTGTGATCCAGCTTGGGAGCCCTCAGGGTCAGGCCCCATGCTGTCTCCAGGCACAAGGAGACATTCACGGCCTTCAGGGTAACTAGCAAGCTCCGCTGAAGGAGGCTGATGGCGCTGCCAGCCGAGTCTTTATGGACTGGCAGGTCACCACCTCTTTGGGTTATCTGCGATGTGTACAAGTGTGTGTGCAAACACACGCACCTACCCACCTGGTTACCGCAGGGATTTAGTGTAGAGTTCTGTGGATTCTGTCTCCCATTTGCAGAGCAGCCGTGTGCGGGAAGTGGACCTGGGGTCTAATGATCTGCACGGGGCGCAGCCCGGGGGAGGGAAACGGACCCGGGGCCCAGCTGCCACTGAAAGAAAGGCTGCATTTGCAGTGCTTGGGAACATGTATGCATCTTTGTTTTCTGGACAAGGAGGGAAAGTGACTTGCAGGAGCTCTATTGCCTAAGGCTGGGGAGAAAACCGAGATTTTTTTCCTGTTTTCTGGGAAAGAAAAAAAATCCATCAAGCAAATGATTCAAGGTTCAACTCCCAGGGGCTCGCTGGACAAATTTGCAGGATGGAGGTTTATATGCAGTATTGGGCCTGGCTCCTGAGACAATTGGTGCTACTTATTAAGGGCCACTACCTTCATGGGGACAAACAGTTCCATCAATAATAACATGATAGTCAGTTAACTGACATTCGCCCCTTCCATGGGCTTCGGAAAATTACTTACAGTCACATCAGCATATTTCTTTGTGATGTCTGACAGACCGGGGGAAAGGTGTGAAATTGCCCGTTCCCAGCTCACATTGCACGGAGCAGTAACAGCGAGATGCCGCTTTGCGCTGCGTGCGGCAGCCATGGTCCCCTCTGGCTCTGCCAGGGCTCTGCGCTCTGGGTGCAATGCTACAGTCTCCAGCGTGTCTCTGCACACCTGAGATGCCGGTTTTGTTTGGGACCCGGGCTTTTCTAGGCAGTAATGTCCCAGAATGACAATGGGCTGTGGGCTGTGAGTTGGGGGAGTTTTCCCCATTGTGTGGAGGAAGGGTCCTAGCGTTTTGTCTGAGGACTGTGGCTGCCTTGGAGATGGGTTTCTCACTCCTTAACAGCTAAGCAGCTGGAGAAAAACCAACTATTTCTTCCTTTCCCTGGACTGTGTTTTCTTCTGGGCAATAGAAGCACAGCTCTTGCCAAGAGTGCAGGAAACCTGGCGCCCTGCAGTGCTCAAACGCCCGGCCTTCGCTCTCTTCTTCCCAGCACCACAGGTGGCCAACCACTTTAAAAGCCAACAGCTCAGCCATTCCCACACACTGTGGCTGTCTGGAATATCCAGGCCGATGTCTCCTCCTGACAGCGGAAGTCACTGGTCTTGCGCGTGTGAGTGAGCGGAGCAGCATGAGACCCGTGGTCGGTGCCGCAGGTCCCGGCTCTGGCTGCATCACGAACAGACTGATTTCTCCGAGCCATCGTCTCCATGTCTGCAAAACGGGGATCAAAAATGCCCACTTCCGAGAGAACAATGAGTAAAAATATATATATATATAAAGATATGGGAGAGTGCACCTTATAAATCCCCAAAGCAAAATCTTACCCTATTACTAAACTATGAAACTTGGCCTGAAAGATTTAACCTGTTCTTATGATGAATTGAACAGACTGATCACTGTGATTTTTATAATACTAACCTGTTAATATGGTTTCCGTAAATAATAAGTAGCCAGCAGAAATTGATATATACAAAGGGTTCAAAACTACTGATTAGCTGTGTAGTGGGTCAAGGGAAGGAAGTGGCAACATTTTTGTTAATTTACAGAGGAAAAAAAAAAAAAAAAGGAAAAGTGAAGATAGATGAGCTTATGACAAACCTGAGAGCATAACAGGAAGGATGAGCACAACTCGGACTGGAGCGACCCGGGAAGTGAGTGACAGGAAGCACACTCGCTCCCACATCCACAGTGGAAAGGGCCTGCTGTCTGCGTCTTCACCCCTCCCTGGCTCTGACGCCTGTTGTCCCCTTGGCTGGCAAGTGCTTGAGGCGAGAACTTTCCCCACACCAGGGCTCCAAGCCTGAATGCACGGCTGGCCAGAGCAGGACTTCAGAGACCCACAGGCCATTCTTGAGGGAGGGTGAGGGGCAGCCTCAGACACCTCTGGCATCTTCAGTTCCTGCAGCCTCTGCTCTCCAAAATGGGCTCAGACACTTCAGTCTCGGTTTAACCTGCAGAGGGAAGAGCAATGTCCCGGAAGCCACTGGGCAATGTCCACACGGCTGGTAGGATGGGCAGGGCTGTCTGCTATGAGAAAGAAAACTCCTCCAGGGTCTGCTGGCCTTAGAATACAGCCCCGGGTCAACACGTGTGTCATCTCACCTAGTAGACATCAGCCACACACACATGGCTCAGTGTTTGCAAATGCCTCTTCTCTCTGCTCTCATCCCCTCTCCTTCCTCCCTGTCTCCCTAGGGCTTTTCTACCCTTCCGTTCTCCTGGAGGGTCCTGGCTCTACCTGGTGTCCACAGCAAGGTCCTAGAGGTCAGGTGGAAGGTGGGTTTCACATTCTCTCCTCACGTGGAGCAGAAGAGGAGGAGCACAGAACATCGTCTTACTATACTGATGCTTCTCATAGCAAATCTCCAAGCGTCTGTCCCCAGCTCCAGCTTACCACGTGCCCCACTGCCCCACAAGATGCAAGAGGGTGAAAGAAAAACAATGTCGCCCTCTGCTCTTCGAACATCCCCTGTGATGTGGCATCAGACTTTGTCCCCATGAGTCCCTTTTCGAGGCAGAGCCTCCTTTCTAATGTCCACAGAATCCTGAAACAGAGTGGCTGCCAAATTCACCTCCCCTGGAGGATCACTGCCAAGGAAAAACAGGGAATGTCTTTTCCAAGAGGTCTTTAAAAATAGTGTAGGAGGCAGGAGGGTGGATTAAGTGAACTTTGGAGTCTAGTTTAAGCTGGGGAAGTTCTGACAAATTCAGAAATGTCGGTTTTAAGAGACCTGGGGGCTTCGCACAATGAGGCCCTTTTTAGCTTGGCTGCTGCAAACTGATGAGCTGAATTAATTACTGTTCCTTGTAATCAACTAAGGAAAATGGCCTTTCCTTCAAAAACAGCTGTCAGCAATGACTATAAATTGGTTCATTTTATGCAGAAAGATGCCATGTGCTAGGTTGTCAGCTAGATGAATGCTTACTTCGATGTGACTTGAAACCAAATGTTGGAAGTGACAACCTGTGAACAGAACAAGACGGGGTAATAAACAACCACCTCTGCAGTCACACGAAGCACCATGACGGATATACAAGGACTAAATTTGGAAGCTGATAGGTAAAAATCATGACCCTAACAATGCTGCCTGATGTTCATTGAGTACGTATACGTCCTAGGCTCTGGACTAAATGTATTATTCGTCTTATCCCACCTACTGTTCAAATCCATCCAAACAGGAGCATTCACTACTGAGACTTGGCCCGCAGGAGCACGCTGTGCTCTAGGAGGGGGATGGGGGAGGGGCAGCGTTCTGAGAAACAAGCACAAATCAGAGTCCAGAGCCAGCTGGGCTTGAAGCTGGCCTTTGGGAAGAAAGTTCTTTCCTCACCATAATATGGCCTCAGACAATTCCTGGCCCTCCAGATCTCTGGCAGAGCTTAGGGGCTAAAGTTTTATTTTTTAAAAACTAAATAAATAAAAGCAGTTTAGACAAATGGAAAAGGTGGTTCTTTTTTTGAAGCGAGGAAATGATATTTAACAATTTTTTAAGCATCTGTCCTTTGTTTTGCTTTAGGGGTCTATAACATTCCTTGGTGCTCGCCAGCCTCTGGTTTGGGAGCCAAAAGATACTACCTCACAGGCAGTGAGTCAGCACGTGGGAGTGGGAGATGAGGGGAGAGAGGAAGGGAGACCTTCAGGACTTTGGAAAAATTACGTTAACTCCTTTAGGCTGCCTCCTCGTCTGTAAAATGGATATAGTAATTGCTATTTTGCAGAGTCCTTGTGCTTGTGAGATAATGAATGTATAAAGTGCCCATTGACGAGGCTACTATGTGGTCAAGATACAGTCATGGTAACTGTTATTTTAAAAGACCATTATACCCAACTTCAAGACTCACTATAGGGGGATGAAGAGAAGTTGATTAATGAGTACAAATATATGGACTGATAAAAGAAATAAGACCTAATGTTTGATACATCAGTAGGGTGACTATAGCTTACAATAATCTATTGCACATTTCAAAGTAGCTAGAATAGAATAATTTGAATGTTTCTAGCATAACAAAAAGACAAATATTTAAGGTGATAGGCATCCCATGTACACTGATTTGATCTTTACACATTGTATAGATGCACTAAATTATCACATGTACCTCAAAACTATGTACATCTATTTTTGCATCCATAAAAATTGTTTTATATTTTAAAAGACTTACTATAAAGCTATAATAATGAAGACAGTATGGTATTGGTGAAAAAATAGAGACATAGATCAATGGAACAAAACAGAAAGCCCAAAAATATACTCACATAAATAGAGTCAATTGATCTTTGACAAAGGAGCAAAAGCAATTCAATGAAGCAAAGACAGTCTTTTTAACTAATGGTACTGGAGCAACTGTATATCCATATCCAAAACTAAACAAATAATGCCTTACACCCTTCGTAAAAATTAATTCGAAATGGATCATGGACCTAAATGTAGAATGAAAATTATATAACTCCTAAAAGATAGCGTAGGATGGAATCTAGATGACCTTGATTTTGGCAATGTCTTCTTAGACATAACACCAAAAGCATGATCTGTGAAAGAAAAAATAGATAAGTTGGACTTATCTTTTTAATTTTATTAAAATTAAAACTTTTGCTCTATGAAAGACACTTAAAAGAATGAGAAAACAGCCTGGGCAACATAGTTAAGACCCTGTCTCTACCAAAAATTTGAAAAACTAGCCTGGTATGGTGGTTCACGCATGTAATCCAGGCTACTTGGGAGGCTGAGATGAGAGGATCTCTGGAGCCCAGGCGTTCACGGCTGCAGTGCGCTATGATCGCACCACTGCACTCCAACCTGGGCAATAGACCAAGACCCCGTCTTTATTTTTTTTTTTAAAAATGAGAAACCAAGCAAAACAAACAATAGCATATGTAGTGATTTCCTATAATTTTATGTTGCCTAGGCTTCCATGTTGAGTGTTAAGTCAGACTTTCTCCTACCAGAAGCTGGGCTTAGTCACCCTCGTCATGGTTTCTAGTTCTCCACTTTCTCCTAGTTCCTCAGTGTGGAAGATCCAGATATCTGCCTTATACAACCACCTCCTGTTGACCACTTCCCCGTGGGACAGCTGGATACAACCTACGTGACTCACCCCACTGGTCCCTACATCCTGCATGAACCACACAGACATGCCACAGTGACCACCTCTCAGTCACAGCGTGACTCTATGGAACTCATGTCTACTTGCTGTAATGCCATGAATTAGAACTCCCCATAGGAAATCTGCTTGGGTCTTGCCTTGGACCCCAGTAAAGGCTTGGGTCCACAAGTCAGTCTCTCTCTCTCTCTCTCTCTCTCTCTCTCTCTCTCCTTCTCTCGCTCATTGTTGACTGTATGTATCCAACGTGGCTTCCCCCTTCCTGTTTGCCCTCAAGGTGTGCTGCCCTCTTCTCTCTGGGATCCATAGTAATAAAGTGCTTCTATTCATTCATGTCCTTTGTTGTGCTGCCTCCTCTGTGTCTCACCTGATTGACACATCCAAACCCAGCTTCTCTCCCAGTCAGGGCTATGCTAGAGAGTGGCTATCGTGGTGAGAATAAACATAGGTGAGCTGAGAGCCACAAAAGCATCTGCCAGTATAAACAAGTTTCCTGTGATAGGGGCACCTGGCCACAGGTGGGACACTTAGGCACTAGGCCGTGCCCCAGCATAATGAAGCACCTGGTGAACGGCACACAGTAAACATTATGACCACCCCCCTGGAGCCACATCAGGGCAGGGCCAGAGTTATAGCCAGGGAGAGACTGCGAGATCACATTAGAGAGAAAAATAACAGAGTAGAAGAAAATATTTGCAAAATACATACTTGATAAAGGACTATTATCCAAAATACGCAAAAACTCTATTAAAACTTACAATAAGAAAAACTAATAACTCAATTATAAAATGGGTAAAAGATCTGAAGAGATACTTCACCAAAGAAGATATGCAGACAAAAACAATCAAATGAAAAGGTGCTCAACATCAGCTGTCATTAGAGAACTGAAAACTAAAACAAGAAGATACTGCTACACATCCATTACAATGGCTAAAATCCAAAGCCAAAACCACCAAATGCTAGAGAGAACGCAGAGCAACAGGACTCCCACCCACTGCTGGTGGCAATGTATACCTCAGAGACACTTCAGAGGACAGTTTTGGCAGTTTCTTACAAAACTAAACATACTCTCACCATATAATCCAGTAATTATGCTCTTTGGCATTTATCCAATGGAGTTAAAAACTTAGGTCCACACAAAAACCTGCACACGGATGTCTGGAGCAGCTTTATTTATAATTGCCAAAACTTGGAAACAACCAAGATGTCCTTCAGTAGGTGAATAGATAAATACACAGTGGTACATCCAGACAATGGAATACTATTCAGCACTAAAAAGAAGTGAGCTGCAAAGCCATGAAAAGACAGAGGGGCATTACAAAAGTGATGCATTTAACCCGAAACATTTGTACCACTTAATATTTTGAAATTAAAACAGACGTGGAAGAAATTTAAATGCATATTATGAAGTGAAAGAAACCAATCTGAAAAGGTTACTTACTGTATAATTTCCACTATGCGACATCCTGGAGAAGGCAAAACTGTGGACACAGCAGTTGCTCAGGGTTGGGCAGAGGAAAGGATGAATAGGCAGACCACAGAGGGCTTTTAGGTAAGTGAAACTCACTCTGTGTGACACTGTAGTGGTGGATACATGTGTGATATAATAAGAAATATGTACAGTCTTGTGTTGCTTAACAATGGAAATATGTTCTGAGAAATAGTCATGAGGCGATTTCGTTGCTGGGAGAACATCACAGAGTGTAATTACACAAACCATCCCACTGCACGCCTAGGCTATATGGTGCGGCCTCTTGCTCCCGGGCTACAAACCTGGGCAGCAGGTTATTGTACTGAATGCTGTAGGCAATTGTAAGAAATGGTAAGTATTTGTGATTATGAACACAGAAAAGGTCATGCATTGTGAGATTATGGCAGCTACGACTTCACTAGACAACAGGAATTTTTCAGTTCCATTATAATCTGACAGGTTCACCCCTGTATATTTAGTCCATAATTCTCTAAAGCCTCCCCACAGGGTACATGATTGCATTTGGTCTGTGCCCCCCCCACCCCCCCACCCCCCCACCCCCCCACCCCCGTTTTCCTAGCACACAGCTCCTACAGCTCCTAAAATCCTCGGAATTCCCCAGTGATGTGTCTTTCTGTATGCTAATGAGGTTACTGCTGGCTGGGGTCTCCTGGACAGCCTCAGGGCCTCAGGACGCAGGCTCCTGGGAAACCATGCATGTGATCAGAAGGCTGGAATTTTCAGCCTGCCACCCTCTCCCTTACTGGGAGCAGAGTGGAGCTGAAAGTCCAGTTAGTCACCAACGGCCAATGACTTAATTGTGCCTACACATTGACACCTCCTTAAAAACCCAAAAGGACGGGTTCAGAGAGCTGTGGACTGCTAAGCGCGTGGCGCGCGCCCGCGAAGCTGGCACAGAGGCCCGGCGACTGTTTCCCGCGTGTTGTCCCGTGTGTCTCCGCCACCTGGTTGCTCCTGAGTCAAACCCTTTTATAGTGACCGGTAGTCCCGGCGTTCGTTCTGCGAGCTATTCTAGCACGCTAGCAAACTCCAGGAGGGGAGAAGGGGGTGGTGGCAACCTGATTTATAGCAGAAGGTCAGAGCACGGGACTTACAATGTGGACTTAGAATTGGCATCTGAAGTGGGGGCCTTCTTGTGGGACTGAGCCCTTCATTGTGGGAACCGTGCTAACTCCAAGTAGATAGTGTCACAAGCGAATTGAACTGCAGAACAACCAGAAAAAAACCCACCCATTTGATGACCAGAAACATTTTGTAAGTGTAGATAGAATAATGCAGTTTTTCCTTACAAAATGTCGTTATAGAGTGTCCAAACCCAAAGAAAGTACAACACACAGAGTAAACCCCAGTGAAGGCTATGGGGTTTGGATGATAGTGATGTGTCAGTCATCAGCTGTAACAGGTGCCACATGGTGTGGGACGTTGATTAAGGCATATCTCTATACCTTCCTCTCAACTTTGCTGTGAATCTAAAACTTCTCTAAAAAAATAAAGTCTTTTGTGAAAAAGAAAAAAAGAATCAGCAGGTTCCAGCAGCTTGGGGGATGGAGAAGCAGCAGCCAGGCAGCCCTGCTCTGTGACGGCTCCCTACTCTGCAGCCAGGCACCCCCCCTTCCCCAGCAAAGTCACCCCAAGATGCCCAAGAGCAGGTCAAGCAAGCAGAAGGAGCAGGACAGACGTGCCCAAGAGGAGGCAGGCGAGGCTGGCAGCTAACCCTGTTCCTGCAAGAGTGGAAATTAGGCCGCGCAAGGCTGCCAGAAAGGATAAATGTTCAGACAAAAAAAATGCTAACAAAAGTTAAAAGAGAAACAAAAGGACAAAGTGGCCAACC
Organism: Mirza zaza; assembly: GCA_008750895.1. Taxonomy (NCBI): domain Eukaryota; kingdom Metazoa; phylum Chordata; class Mammalia; order Primates; family Cheirogaleidae; genus Mirza; species Mirza zaza. The sequence continues at coordinate 149,388 of VSMD01078595.1, forward strand.
AAGAAATTGAAGAAGACTCACCTAATAAGAAACAGAGAAACTGGAAACTTGCAGAATCCAGCCTCTGATGAGGGAGAAGGAAGCCAGATCTGACAACACGCTACACTAAGTCTCACCTGTGGTCCTGAGTCGCCCTTATTTTCCAACTCAGAGAAATAGTTTACCAACTATTTTGTAAATGCAACTTTCTAGAGTTCCAGAAACATGTATTTAAGAAAGAGAATCCTACATCATTCTATTTTTTAAACATACGTAGATGAGTGGAAATGCTCATTTTTCTAAAGAAGTAGAATCAAGTGTGAGTTGTTTATGTTTTGGAACAACCAGAAAGCAGTGGGATATTGAAATAAGGGACGTTTTGAATGTTTGGATGTTAATATTTCGTAGGTTGGGGGGAGGAGAGTTTTTACATCCTATAATACCAAGCAAAGGAAATGTCAATTTGGAGTCACAATCATGGATTTTTTTTTTTTTTTTTTTTTTTTGAGACAGAGTCTCGCTTTGTTGCCCAGGCTAGAGTGAGTGCCGTGGCGTCAGCGTAGCTCACAGCAACCTCAAACTCCTGGGCTCAAGCAATCCTGCTGCCTCAGCCTCCTGAATAGCTGGAACTACAGGCACGCGCCACCATGCCCGACTAATTTTTTCTATATATATATTAGTTGGCCAATTAATTTCTTTCTATTTATAGTAGAGACAGGGTCTCGCTCTTGCTCAGGCTGGTTTCGAACTCCTGACATCGAGCAATCCTCCCGCCTCGGCCTCCCAGAGTGCTAGGATTACAGGCGTGAGCCACCGTGCCTGGCCACAATCATGGATTTAATATGTGGCAAACATTTTCAATTCCTTAGTTTCTATTCCCGTGTTGCTTATTTGTAGAATTGTGTCCTACAGAAAATTGCTCCCTGATCTTGGCTCCCATGGCATATTTGGTTAGGGTGCTCTCTGTGACATATTTTATCACATTAGTCCAGTTTCCCCCCCAAATTTTGTCCATATGCTGTGAAAAATGGCGTTTTGAGCATATAGTATATATGGTGTTAAACTGTAAATTAGTGGGACTTAAGACAGAAGAACTTATTAATATCAGAAGATATTGGTGATTTTATCTTCTTCATAAGGATAAATTATCTTCAAACTTTAAGCTGGAAAGTCACTGGAATAAGTTCAGAAAGAATCAAAATTACAAGACCTTTTAGAATTTCAGTACTTAGATTAAGAATTGTGTACAAATTGTTCATAATGTCTGAGTACTGATGCTCAAACAAAAATTAATAAAGTCTCAATATGAAAAAAAAATTTAAAATTGAATGAAAGATATAAAACACTTAGGGAAATATTTAACAAAATATGTGACAAGACTTATACACTAAAACCTACAAGAAAATTGCTGAGAGAAATTTCAGAATACTTAAGTAATTGAAGATATATCATATTCTTGAATTGAAAGACAATATTATTAAGATGTCAGTTCTCTCAAAAGTTACCTACAAATACAGTGCAATCCTAACCAAAATCTCAACAGACTTTTAAATAGAAATGTACAAGCTGACTCTAAAATGTATATGGAAATGCAAAGGACCTGGAATAGCTAAAGCAATTGAGAAAACAGAAGTTGGAGGACTTATACTACGTGATTTCAAGACTTCAAGACAGTACAATAATGGTATAAAGATATAAATCTCTATTGTGTCTAGATCTCTATTGTGTCTAGAAATAGAGTCCAGAAATATTGATAGAATCTCACACATATAGTGAATTTATTTTTGACAAAGGTACTTGGTCAGAGTATTTCAATGGGGGAAAGGATAGACTTTTCCAACAAATAGTGCCAAAAACGACAATTAAAAATAAAAATAAAAACCTCGACTAACTTCATGCCATATACAAAATGTATAATAGAGCTAAATGTAAGAGCACAGTCTTGTTCGACCTTAGTTAAGAACGTGGGCTTTGAGCCACACTGCGCGCGTCTGCGAATGACACAAAAGCACCGAGAGTGTCGCCTGGGGGGTGACAGACACCTAGTGCGGAAGAGGCGGGTCGCAAGCCCGACCTGGCGAGCACGAGGCGGCAGGGCCCACCGAGAAGCGGGCAGGGGGGCTCCCCAGAAGCGGGCGGGGGGCGCCCGAGAAGCGGGCGGGGGGCTCCCCAGAAGCGGGCAGGGGGCGCCCGAGAAGCGGGCAGGGGGCGCCCGAGAAGCGGGCGGGGGGCTCCCCAGAAGCGGGCAGGGGGGCGCCCGAGAAGCGGGCGGGGGGCGCCCGAGAAGCG
>VSMD01078597.1:0-71691 GCA_008750895.1 Mirza zaza
TTTTTTGAGACAGAGTCTCACTTTATTGCCCAGGCTAGAGTGAGTGCCATGGCGTCAGCCTAGCTCACAGCAACCTCAAACTCCTGGGCTCAAGCAATCCTACTGCCTCAGCCTCCCAAGTAGCTGGGACTACAGGCATGCGCCACCATGCCCGGCTAATTTTTTCTCTATATATTAGTTGGCCAATTAATTTCTTTTCTATTTATAGTAGAGATGGGGTCTCGCTCTTGCCCAGGCTGGTCTCGAACTCCTGAGCTCAAACGATCCGCCTGCCTCGGCCTCCCAGAGAGCTAGGATTACAGGCGTGAGCCAGCACGCCCGGCCCAATTTTTTTTTAATCTGCAATTTTCAATTTACCTAACTTAATCTCTCAGGCTTCCAGACTTTCATTCTCTTTTCTCTCTTGAAATCTTAGTGCTCTGCTGAAACTCGTTCCTGGAAGATCTCCTATATCTTTATGCTTCTAATTCCAGCGTCTCCTATTTTTCTCAAAATATGTACAGCTTTAGATTCACTAAACAGCCTTCTTGATTCTCTCCTCTCTTGCTTTCTGGTTCCTTTTTTCTTTTTTTATTTTTAGTAGAGACGGGGTCTCGCTCTTGCTCAGGCTGATCTGAAACTCCTGAACTCAGGCAGTCCTTGGCCTCGGCCTCCCAGAGTGCTAGGATTACAGGTGTGAGCTACGTCGGCCAGCCATTTTTTGTCTTTTTCTCTTTATCTGTCTCCTCTTGTTTGGGAATTTCATGAAGTCTCAAGGGCTTCTGCTGTCCCTGTTGTTTGAGGAGTTGTGCTGTCGTGAAAGAGCACCATCTCCACTTTTGACTGTCTCTACTTCAAAACTCTTAGGCTTCTCTTTGACAAAGAGTGACATTCACATTTAGTATGACATTTAATATCTTTCACCCATCTCTTAAGTCCTTTATCATTACTCGATTTTCACATTATTCTGGACAGAAACTAAAGCATTGTATTCCTTGTGTCTCCCTGACCTTTTTTCCTGTTTCCCATTCATGCAGCTCTTTACTGAAATGCCTCCTTCCTATTTCTTTTTTTTTTTTTTTTTGAGACAGAGTCTCACTTTGTTGCCCAGGCTAGAGTGAGTGCCATGGCGTCAGCCTAGCTCACAGCAACCTCAAACTCCTGGGCTCAAGCAATCCTGCTGCCTCAGCCTCCCAAGTAGCTGGGACTACAGGCATGCGCCACCATGCCCGGCTAATTTTTTCTATATATATTAGTTGGCCAATTAATTTCTTTCTATTTATAGTAGAGATGGGGTCTCGCTCTTGCTCAGGCTGGTCTCGAACTCCTGAGCTCAAATGATCCGCCCACCTCGGCCTCCCAGAGCCTCCTTCCTATTTCTACCTATCGATATTCTATTTGTGTTGTCACTTTATTTACAACATACAATTGTATTATAATTATTTTGTAAATTTCTCATCACTCCTCTAAAATCTAGTTTTCTTAAGAAAATGATTCTTGTCTAATTTAAATCTTCACTTATATGCTCATTATGAAAAATTGTTGACTGGTATAGAGAACAGTTTACCTCGGGATAAATTCAGAACTTGTCCTGCCTTCCTCATTGACAAGAAGAAATTAAAATGTGAGAAATAAAATGTTTTTCTGTTTAACTCTGTTCACTCTGGGTTTTATTAACCCCAAATCTCTAAATCTTTTAATGATAACTTATATTTTCTCCAAAGTTTTTATCCGTCTGCTTTCTAGTAAAATGTCATAAGGAAGGTTTATTATAACACTGTGATTATCTTATTTGACTTTGAAAGGCAAAAATCCCCACTTCCAGTTGCTTCTCAAATTTAGAGTTATTATTTTCATTTTACATTCGGTTATTCATGGCTTGAATAGATGTCTCAGAATGCTTGGGTTTATGGCTCTTATAAGGCCTGAATACAGATATTCAACTTCATACTTCTTTAATTAACCACCAGTATGGAAAAGGATGAGGAATTTCTACAAACTTCATCTACAAACTTCATCTTCAAAATTCAAATCAGAGTATTTTGAGCAAAGATCACTCAGATCCTTGAGTTAGGACCTTATTTGTTTGAGAAGCAAATAAAGTGATTGTTCAGCCTCCGTAGCATTATTCATTTATGCTAAATACAGAATTTTCTTTAAATATGAAATTGTTTTTTGGCTTTTTTCAATGTAGATGAAAGTACATTAAAATACTGCCTGCCTCATTTGTTTTTAAATTTTGTTTTCATGGGGGGGTTTTGTTTTCTTTTGATTTTTGAGACAGGATCTCACTCTGTCACATGGACTAGAGTACAGTGGCATGATCATAGCTCACTACAATCTCAAATTCCTGGACTTGAGTGATCTTCTTGCCTCAGCCTCCTAAGTAGCTAGGACTACAGGCACATGCCTTCAAGCCTGGCTAATTTTTAAATTTTTTGTAGAGATGCGGTCTTGCTATGTTACCCAGGCTGGTCTCAAACTCCTGGGCTCAAGCCATCCACACGCCTTGGCCTCCCAAAGTGTTTCATGGTTTCATTTTGTTTTTTAAATCTCTTCTGAGGGCATAATCTTTCCTGCTATCCTAGTCTAAGACAAGTCATACTGTAGAAATTCTAGACTAGGCTATGATTTTGGCTCTACCATTTATCTATTTGACCTTTACCAAATAATTAGTCTCTGAAACTGTTTTCTGATCTATAAAATGAAAATAATATTTAATCTGCCTCTTTCCTATGAATCTTGCCAGGATCAAAGTAGGAAATGTACAATAACTAAAATTTATCAAGCTTTTACTGTGATCTTAGGCAGTGTGCTAAGTGCTTTACATGCATTATCTCATTTAATTTTCATACCAACTCCCTAATGAAAGTAATCATTTTATAGATGATTATCTGTAAAATGAAATAATTTGCCTAAAATTTCATACCTAGTAAGTAGCAGAACTGGGACTGGAACTCTCTAAGCTGACTCTAGAGCTAAGCTCTTTTTTTTTTTGAGACAGTCTCACTTTATTGCCCGGCTAGAGTGAGTGCCGTGGCGTCAGCCTAGCTCACAGCAACCTCAAACTCCTGGGCTCAAGCAATCCTGCTGCCTCAGCCTCCCAAGCAACTAGGACTACAGGCATGCGCCACCATGCCCGGCTAATTTTTTTCTATATATATTAGTTGGCCAATTAATTTCTTTCCGTTTATAGTAGAGATGGGGTCTCGCTCTTGCTCAGGCTGGTCTTGAACTCCTGAGCTCAAAGGATCCGCCCACCTCGGCCTCCCAGAGAGCTAGGATTACAGGCGTGAGCCACCGCGCCCGGCCTAGAGCTAAGCTCTTAACCAGCATACTGTATTACTAATACACTTTATAAACTACAAAATGCCATATCACTAACTATAATATGTTCTTAATTTGCCAAATAGATTACTGACCCACCATTGCCCTTAACATCAGTAGTCTATTGACTTCTTATCGGTGCACACAAATCTTTGCTTCATCCTCCATTTCCTTCCCCAACTTTCCGTAATACTTTGTAGGAATTGGTAACTAGACAAAAGTTTTATATTTAGTGGTTTCTCCTTCTAGGGGTTTCACAGACCAGCTGCGTAAGATTTCTAAGGATGCAGGGATGCCCATCCAAGGCCAACCATGCTTCTGCAAATATGCTCAAGGGGCAGACAGCGTAGAGCCCATGTTCCGGCATCTCAAGAACACATATTCTGGGCTACAGCTTATTATCGTCATCCTGCCAGGGAAAACACCAGTGTATGGTAAGGATATCTGAAGTCTGTGTTTTTCCTCAAGTATTTTGTATTCCTTTTAGGACTGTGTCAAAACATATCCTAAAACTTTCAAATATTAAGACATATTTTATGCTACAGTATTTAAAACCATGTATTGTTATTTTACAATAATCAGTAGAGCAAACTAAATAATCTAAGAAGAGATTGTGTGAAAATAATTACACTAGTGAAAAGAGGCATCACAAAACAATGGTCATGGGAAGAATTATTTAATAAACATGGCAATATCTCAGTAACAAGTTATTGAGATAACTTGATGTTAGCATAATGTAGTGGTTTAAATGCACAGGCTCTGGAGTCAAACTACATTGCTCAGTATTCAGGTGCTGCTGGTTGTACTACCTGTGTGATTTGGCTGAATCATTTAACCATGATAACCCTTAGTTTCCTCGTCTCCAGGATTGGAATACTAATAATACCTAACCCATGTATGAGGTTATTGTAAGGATTAAATAAATCTGCATAAGTAAAGGGCCTACAGTAGCACCTGTCATACAGTAAACACTCAGTAAATGTTAGATATTATTAATGTAAACAAAATAAAGTTTTGGGAGATTAGTAAGTTAAATATAAATCATTGACTCACAGAAAAATAAAGAAAATATAATTATCAAACCACTGAATTAAATAAAATTATTTAAATTTTGAAATGATAGAAGAAATCACAGGAAAATTATTAGAGTTGACTGCATAAAAATTAAGTTTCTGTATGTTACAAATGTACTAAAAAGGAAACCAGTAGAATATGAAAAATACTTGCAGCAAATGTAAATAATAAACAACTGGTTTGTTATTAGCTAGGCTAAAATTTTCTATTCTTTTAGGTTAATGAGAAAATATAAATCAAAATTTCTCAAGTAAAAACAAAACAAGTAAGGCCAGGCATGGTGGCTCACGCCTGTAATCTTAATACTTTGGGAGGCTGAGGCAGGAGGATCACTTAAGGCCAGGAGTTTGAGACCAGCCTGGGCAACATAGGAAGACCCTGTCTCTACAAAAATAAAAAAATCAGCCAGGTGTTGTGGCATGCGCCTGTAGTCCCAGCTACTTGGGAGGCTGAGGCAGGAGGATTGCTTGAGCCTACAGAGTTTGAGGTTGCAGTGAGCTATGATGATGCCACTATACCCTTGCCTAGGCAGCAGAGTGAGACTCTGTCTCAAAAAACAAAACAAACAAACCAAAAAAGTAAATATATGAGAAAATATTTTTTATCAGCAGTTAAACAAAAGTACACATCAATAAAAGGAAACATTTCATGCTACTAAATTAGCAAATATATTTAAATATTATAATACCTAGTGCTTGTGAATATACAGTGACTCTAGTATTTTAATACATTGCTGATGACAGTATAAACTGATATTATCCTTTCTAGTAAAAGGTAACCATGTGTTCTTAGTCTGCAATTCATTATTTCCAATTCTAAGAATCTATTCAAAGAAAAGAATTCATACTGTTATACCTGTACAGTTTTGCCATTTCTAGAATACCATTAAGTTGGAGTTACAATGTATGTAGCTTTTTCAGATTGGCTTCTTTCACTTAGCAATGTGAACTCAAGGTTCCTCCAGTTCTTCTCAGTGCTTGCTTGGTAGGTCATTTCTTGTCTTTGCCCTTCCCGAGTTCTTGCCCTTTTTTGCCTGAGCCCTGGGATCTCTACATTTGCCACATGTTGGTAGAGGTGATGGCTTCTTCAAATCAGTCACTTGGTACCAAATTTTGATCATAGTTTTTATACCTTCTGATATACTGTTTTCTTGGGAGTATTCCTGGGTTAACCCAGCCTCCTGAGTAGCTGGACTACAGGTATGCACCACTGCACCTGGCTATTTTTTTCTATTTTTAGTTGAGACGGAGTCTTACTCTTTCTTCGTCTGGTCTTGAACTCCTGACCTCAGGCAATCCACCTTGGCCTCCTAGAGTGCTAGGATTACAGGTGTGAGCCACCAAGTCCAGCCATTCCTTGTTTTTATTTATTAATTTTTTTTTTGAGACACAGTCTTACTTTTTTGCCCCAGCTAGAGTGCCATGGGATTAGCCTAGCTCACAGCAACCTCAAACTACTGGGCTCAAGCGATCCTTCTGCCTCAGCCTCCCGAGTAGCTGGAACTACAGGCATGCACCACCATGCCCGTCTAATTTTTCCTACATATTTTTAGTTGGCCAATTAATTTCTTTCTATTTTTAGTAGAGACAGGGGTCTCACTCTTGCTCAGGCTGGTTTCAAACTCCTGACCTCAAGCAATCCTCCCGCCTCGGCCTCCCAGAGTGCTAGGATTACAGGCGTGAGCCACCATGCCCGGCCTCCTTGTTTTTAATTAAAATTTTTCCTGTAAGTCAGGCAACCCCAAAGCGGGGCAGTCATAAGACTGTTTTAGTTCTTTTAAAGGCGTTTTGACAGTCTGTGGTCCAGATCAGGGGCTCACACATCTGTCTTTTTTAAGGGCCTATAAGAGTTTTGTTATTGTCCAAAGTTTGGGATCCAGATGTGACAGACCCTGTCATTCTTAGGAACCCCAGATAAGTAACCTGTTTTAAATCTGGCCTATTGTAGGTTCTACAAGTCCTGCTAAGCTTCCATCAGACAGGGCAGGAGAGTCCTTTTAAACCCATGAGGCAACTCAATCCAGTAGTGCCACCAGGCCATTCCAGTCCTAGGATCTTGTCATTTAAATGTAACTGAGTATTATTCATGGTTACGTATAGGCAAGTTCCTCAGCCACCGCTTATCTACGCTTCACCGCTGCCTGCCCACCCGACCCCTACCCCCGTCCCCATTGCCTCCTGCCTGGCTTGTGGGGTGCCGGTGGACAGGGCCATAGCCAAGGGTAGGAGCCCTTAGACTGCTTCTGTCTACACAGCTTGGTGCCAGTCAAATCCCTACTGTCAATTTTACCCAAGGCTCCTGTGGGAAATATTTGGATTGGAGTCACTAGTGAGTCAGGCCCCCCCTCCCCCCGTACCCCTCCTTTGTTGTCTGAGTGCTGGACTTTGTCCAGTCTCGGCTATGGGTGCCCTATGGCCAAATTGAGTTTCCTGAAGGTTCTTAGAAGGAGAGACCATTCTCTCCCCAGAGTTATAACCTAATGGTCAAGAGACTGAAGCCAGTCATACCCTTCCAGCCCCTCTCCAGTTTCCCAAGGCCAGGATCCACATGGGCCTCCAGCAGGGCATCTTCCCCAGTGGGTGGGGAGATGGCAGTGGGGAGTTGGTGGCAGAGAAGTGGGTAAAGGGTTTATGTGATCTAACCTGGTTAATTCACGTGGAGTCTGACTATTGCACCCACTGCCAGTAGAGGTCTCCTTTGTACCATTAACTTTATCCCAGGCCTTTATGCAATACAAAGGTTGTACATATGGGATCTCATCCCATTTACATGACCATTTGACATTTCATTCACCATCCACTTTTCCTCACATTCCTGCATGTACATTGGATTACAATAACACCATTCTCTTTTAGACATAGACTTATAAGTTGTCCATTTAGCCAAGATTTTTCCCAAGGGGCTTTCAGTTGGAGGTTCCCTATATTGTAACAAAATTCACAAACAACAAACATAAACAATAACAGGGAATTCCCAGCACAAAATCCCAAAGTCTACAAGTGGGAACCATCCAGACAAAATCCAAATTTTCTTAAACGAGAACCAACATCTCCCAGTCCCCTCCCCCGGGCTTCCCTGGGAAACATACAAATGAGCTCCAAATCAAAATCAGGTTCCCTGGTTCCACTCAACCTTGTGTCTTCCACTCCAACTAAATCCAACAGGAAAGTCTGAAAACTTTCCCCAAATAGGTATAATCAAGGGTTTCAGTGTGCATGCCAGGGAATTATTCAGACAAATGACCATGGCATGTGGACATTTTTCAAATTTTTTTTCCTGAACTCAGTTCAGGTTTCAGGAAGCTGCGTCTGCAGACAGGAGTTCCCTGGATATAAACAGGCTTTGCAAGCAGCTGGGGTGATCCCTTGCTCTCTTACACCGAAAAGACATTGTTCCTACTGGCTTGACCTGGGGCTGCTCCCTGCCTCTTTAGTCACAGGGTGCTGTTTTACCAGGGCACTGATGGGCACCCCCAGGGATGCCAAATTCTGTTACTAAAAGTTCAGCACTTGACTCCGAGGCCATGTCAAAAGAATGAGGACAAATGGTTTGAGGGGAAGGAAAGGGAGGTTTATTAATATGTTGGCAAATCAGGAGAATGGAAACTCCTGTTGTGTCTTAAAGTGCTATTGTCCTATCTATAAGCAGAAATGCAGAGCTTTTAAAGGGGAGGTTTCAGCTTCAGGCTATTGCTGTTTAACTACAGATGGTGGTCCTGATCCATCCCATCTCCAGTAAAGACAATCTGGTGACCTTTTTACCCTCGTCTTAGTTGAAACAGGAAAGCTAGATGTGGCTGGAATTATTTAATTGCTCTTACGCCAGTCAGATAAGGCATTGGTAAAGTCATTTCCATTGAGAGCAGGACTTAATAACTATTCTGGGCATATTTCAAAATGCTTACTTTTCCTGTCCCTGCTTGAGGGGATTGTTCTTTGGCTCTTCAAGTTAAAAACCTGGTGGAGTTCCTGGTAAAACCTGTGAAAGTGTGGGTGCCTAAGACTGGGCCTCCAGGAATTTTTAATTCTCAAACTACTCCACGCTCAGCATGACTTACAAGCACTTTACATGTCAGAGGTGCAACCAAGGTCCAGGGCAATCTTTTTTAAAACGTATGTCTGATTTTAGCCCCTTCTCTATGTCAACAAAAAATAACCCAAGGTCTTCATAGATTTGGAGAGGAGACTTTATTTCTTATAAAGGGTTACAACTTGTAGGCTGGGAATAGGCCTTTTGCCAATACCAGAGGTAGGCACTTTGAAGAAGGAAAGGTGAGAGACAGGAATTTATGCCAAAAGGGTTGACCATGTATACATATTTGACAGTTTACAGGAAGAGCTATGAATATTCATGAAGGGGGTCACATCCATGCAGGTTGCATGAACGTGCATGTTAATGTGACCCATGTTTTTTGGGGTGGAGACTTAACATTTAAATGTATTATAATTAGATCCTGTATGTCAAAAGGTGAAGCAGGGACAGGAAGGCCCTCAAGTGTGCAGGTTCTGTAAACCAGCCAGAACCAGTCCATGATCTGTGGTCTCTTTTTTTTTTTTTTTTTTTTTGAGACAAGGTGTCACTCTGTCGCCCAGACTGGAATGCAGTAGTAACCTCACCATAGCTCACTGTAGCCTTGAACTCCGGGGCTCCAGTGACCCTCCTACCACAGCCTCCATAGTAGCTGAGACTATAGTTGTGTGCTACTATGCCCAGCTAATTTTTCTATTTTTTATAGAGACAAGGTCTCACTCTTGCTCAGGCTGGTCTGGAACTCCTGGCCTTAAGCAATCCTCCCATCTCAGCCTCCCAAATTGCTAGGGTTACAGGCGTGAGCCACTGTGCCCAGCCTATGATTTCTCGTCAGGAGAAGCTTAACTGAAATCAGTTTCTTGTACACTGAAAGTTACTGGCTGCGAAACAAGAGGGTAAGTCAGTCAGTCAGTGTCTGGTGGTTGATAAACTGCAGTTGTTTTAATATTGCTTATCTCCAGGCCAATACTTATATAGCTGCTAAAGAAAAAGAAAAACCTTGTGGCAGTTAGAACATGGTTTATTCTTTAACTGGAGGGGTACATTACTTAACCTTTGCCTGGCATGGCCTTAGGTCTTGTTTATAATTTCGTATCTTATTGCCACAAAGAGTCTGTTCTGTCAGTCTTATGATCTCTATCTTAACCTTAATGCTGGTCAGTTGTGTGTAAACTGCAAAAGACAGTGTTGATAAGGAGGTCTGTCTGAGCTCCCATCGTGTCACAGCTGGGAACTCAGTTTTTTAAGGTTTCTTTGGTGTCTATTTAGATCTATTTAGTGGATCTATTTAGTGGTTAGGGGGCTTAGATCTTTGCCTCTATTTAGTGGTTAGGGAGCTTAGGATTTTATTATTAGTTCTCACCTCCTACTTCAATAGCTTTTCATTATGTGTTTGATAAAATTGATATTTAAGATTATCTTCCAAAGGTTTACATGTCCAAATCCATGGCTTCCTCACTCTTCAGGATTCATTTTGTTCTGTGTTCTTTTCCCCAAAGGGATTCCAGGTTCCCCAAGTTCCAAGAGGACTGTTCATCCTCTTCTTTATACTTGTGTTGCTTCTCGTACTCCGCTTTCCACCCTTCACCAAATAAATCTACTGTCTTCATTTGAATTCTAGTGTAGCCATTCTTTCCTTGGGAAAGTTTTTTCTGACCTCCCTGACAAGATCAAATTCTTTCTTATTGTCTTATAGCACCTTATAACTCTTCTTTATATTACTTTTATAATTCTAATGTTAAATTTGAGCAGTTATTTAATTAATCCGTATTTAGCTACACTGTAAACTCTATGAGGGCAAGAATAATGTCTATGTTGACTCACCATTGTATGTACAGAGATTTGCACAGTGCTGGTGTATATTAGATGCTCATTAAAATTTTGTTGAATGACTGAATTAGCCTTTTTGGAAGATAGTTTGTCAGTATTGTATAAAAATGTTTAATCTATGTATCTTCTGACCCCTCAATTTTACTTATAGAAAATTACTTGAAGATATAGAACAAACAAAACTTTACAAGGATATTATTCATAGCATTGTTAGAAATAATGAAAACTGGAAACAACCTAGAAATATATCAGTGTATGACAGGTTAGATACATTGTGGCATTTGAAAACAGAAAAACTGCTGCTGTTATAAATAATAAGGGCAATCTATATATGAAGATTGAAAACCATACTATATATATATATATATATATATATTTTTTTTTTTTTTTTTTTTTTTTTTTTTTTTTTTTTTTGAGACAGAGTCTCGCTTTGTTTCCCAGGCTAGAATGAGTGCCGTGGCATCAGCCTAGCTCACAGCAACCTCAAACTCCTGGGCTCAAGCAATCCTGCTGCCTCAGCCTCCCAAGTAGCTGGGACTACAGGCATGCGCCACCATGCCCGGCTAATTTTTTCTATATATATTAGTTGGCCAATTAATTTGTTTCTATTTATAGTAGAGATGGGGTCTCGCTCTTGCTCAGGCTGGTCTCGAACTCCTGAGCTCAAATGATCCGCCCACCTCGGCCTCCCAGTGAGCTGGGATTACAGGCTTGAGCCACCGTGCCCGGCCTGAAAACCATACTATATTATTAAGTGAAGATGACAAGATGAAAATAGAATGTTTAGCACGTTGCCAGTTTTGATTTTAAAGTGTTTTCCATGTATTTTATATACAAGTTATGTACACTGAAACCTTTGTAGTAATTATAGTGGCAGAGAAGGGTAAAGGAACAGGGACCTTTTATTCTTTACAATTACATTACAATACTTCTGCATTTTAAATTAAAGATAGGAGAATAGGATTGAAAGCTCTAAGTATACTGTGATTCTAAGTTCATTAAAATAATATAAATGAGAAAATTACTGGAAGAGAATACACTAAAATAACAAGGGATTATGTATATTTTTCTCTTATGCTTTTTCAGTTATTTTGGTTATACTATTTTTATGATGGTAAAAATAAACTTTTTTACACAAAAAAGGAAACAACTGGAAAAATTATCACTAAATAAATACTTAAGCTAATCTACAAGGCAGTATGCTTCAAATTTTAACAGCATCATTTTAGTACTATATTGGTGTAATTTTGGGTGCCTTGTAAATATAATGATATATTTCAAGACAGAAACATAGTAGTTTTATTTTCAGTAAATAAACTTATTTCAGATCTTTTTTCTGACTAGAGGTATTTACATTTGTTCCATAGCGGAGGTGAAACGTGTAGGAGATACGCTTTTGGGAATGGCTACACAGTGTGTTCAAGTTAAGAATGTAATAAAAACATCTCCTCAAACTCTCTCAAACTTGTGCCTAAAGATAAATGTTAAACTCGGAGGAATCAATAATATTCTTGTACCTCATCAAAGGTAAAAAAAAGCTAATCACTTTTGAAAATAGTCATTATTTTTATATCTTCATTTGTCTATATATGGCCATATCTAACTATAAGATCTATGTGAGAGACAACTTTAATGATATCTGCCATGGGAGATACGTAGACATTTTGACAAAAAATTAAAATAGTTTGGATTGGCAAGGTTAAGAGACTACCTTGTGAATCCTATGTGGGAACTTGAGGGAAAAAAAAAAAGAGAGAGAGAGATTACCTTGTGAAAATTCACCTTTCTCCCCGAATTTTCATTTATTTGCCTAGCCAGAAAGTATTGAGAATTTTATTTATTTCTCACTGGAGAGCCCAGCTTGAAGAATTTTCTCTTTATTTGAAGTCATCTTCAACCTGGTTTCATGAGGCTGCTCACTTATGCAGAATGTGAAGGAGGAAAGAAGGAGTTGAGGGGGCATATGGCTAGTCAGTTAAGTAAGCCATATCAACACCCACACTGTAATCAGTGAGACAACATGTTGCTATTAGATTGCCCTCTTTAGAGCTAGAGTTCTTTGGAAGTATGAAACATCATGACCTAGAAACAGGAAGTAGCTGATTATACAGCTTGCTAGGGAAGAAGCTGCTTTTCAGAGAATTGAACAACAGATTTCCTTTTAATAGTTGAAGCAGTTAAGGCTCAAAAAAGCTAAGTATCTTGACCAGTATCCACCACAGATAAGCATTAGAATAAGGATTGAGCCATGTATGTTTGACACAAAAGTCCTTTTTTTCCTGTTTTTCCATGCTACCTCTACTTCCTATCTCTGTTAAATATGAGATCCATAAATGAGGTGACTAGAATTTTACCAAGTCTAAGAACTTAGAGACAGTCCTTTGAATCTTAAAGGATATGGTTTTAAAATAAAAGGAAATACTACTTTATGACTATTAAAGGAAATAGCTACTTTATGATTGTTAAAAGATGCTACTCAAATTTATACTTTTGGCAAGAGTAGTAGCCTCTCAAAATCCCTTCTAGTCTAAAGTTTAATTACATTCCTTTTCTCCTTGAGAGATTACAAAGGCTTGAAATGTTAAGTAGATTTTAAAAGATTGATAAAAGTTGGTGGATTAATATGAGGAAGTTTATCATTTTGTGCCTATTATGGAGAACACTAGCATAAGTTGCCCTTTGCAACCACCAGCACTACTGCTTAAGATAAAAAGAACTGCTGTAAGACTTTGGCGATAGACTCAGCTTTTCATTGACTAGAGATTTGTGAGTGAAGAAGATAAAGCAGTCAATAGTTCAGGCCCCTGAAGCTGTCTAAATAGGACTTCCTCTGTGCTGTCAATAACTTACAATTGTGTTGCCGTTGTGGAAAACAGATAAATGGATAGTGAAAAAAACGAAATATCTAACTGTTTTAAAAATTGTGTTTAAGACCTTCTGTGTTCCAGCAACCAGTGATCTTTTTGGGAGCAGATGTTACACATCCACCTGCTGGTGATGGAAAGAAGCCTTCTATTGCTGCTGTGAGTGTCATTAGGCATTTTCTAATTTTCTTTGTAGCCAACTTTTGTGAATGTTCTTTGGGGGTTTTGTTTGCTTGCTTATTTTTGAGACGAAGTCTTGTTCTGTTGCCAGGGCTAGAGTACAGTGGCGTCATCATAGGTCACTCATTGTAACCTTAAACTCCTGGGCTCAGGCAATCCTCCTGCCTCAGCCTCCTGAGTAGCTGGTACTACAGGTATGGCTAATACTACCATGCCTGGCCAATTTTTGTATTTTTTGTAGAGATGGGGTCTCCCTCTTGTTCAGGCTGGTCTCAAGCTCTCAGCCTCACGCAGTCTTCCTTTGATAGCCTCCCAAAGTGCTAGGATTATAGGTGTCATCCACCACGCCCAGCCTCTGAATTCTTTAGTTTAATATTAATACTGCTACTCCTTCTTTTAACATCTGCCTATATTATATCTTTGCCCACCTCTACATTTGTAACTTTTCTGTGTTAGTTTATTATAAACTTTAGAAGGCTTGATGCTATTTTTCCCATTTTGAAAATCTTTTGGTTTTAACAAATGTCAACATTTTGAAAATGATAACATATTTTAGGCATACTTGATAAACTTTAGAAGTTAAACTATAAGACTTTTTATGTTTTTTCTGTTATCTATTATAATCTATATATAAATTTTAAGTTTTAATTTTATTAATCTTATCCTTGAAAATGATAGTAATTAAAATTTTCACTTCAGGATTCCAAAGCTATTTTAATTAGTGAAGAAAATTGATTTTTATCTATTAATAATTGTATTGCTTTGTATTCATAATGTTATTCATGAATTGTTGTCTTTTTTTTTTTTTTGAGACAGAGTCTCACTTTATTGCCCAGGCTAGAGTGAGTGCCATGGCGTCAGCCTAGCTCACAGCAACCTCAAACTCCTGGGCTCAAGCAATCCTGCTGCCTCAGCCTCCCAAGTAGCTGGGACTACAGGCATGTGCCACCATGCCCGGCGAATTTTTTCTATATATATTAGTTGGCCAATTAATTTGTTTCTATTTATAGTAGAGATGGGGTCTCGCTCTTGCTCAGGCTGGTCTCGAACTCCTGAGCTCAAAGGATCCGCCCACCTCGGCCTCCCAGAGAGCTAGGATTACAGGCTTGAGCCACCGCGCCCGGCCTGAATTGTTTTCATTTCAGGTGTTCTAGTGGTAGTATTGAGCCATCTCTGATATTCATAAAATGCTCTTATAGAAGGTACAATGATAAAGAAATTCAAAAGACTTACCTTAGGTTTGCTACTTTGGAGTCATTTTCCAAGAAAGTTTAAGCATATTTTAATTCTTTTGAACTTCTGGTGGTCATTGCCCTTTTCTGATAAATCCTTCTCTACCAAATACCCACTTTCTTTTATGGTTAGCAGAAGTCTTATAAATAGAATTTATTAATTGATTATTTTTGCTATATGGCTTCTCCCAAGAACTTAGAGCACAGTGTGAGAAACAAATATAAGTAATAAAAGTCACATAATATAATAGGTACTACCATTATGGTGAGGTATTAAAATTTAGATTACACAAACCTAGTATGTTTGGGGGATGTTGAGAAATATAGGGAATTAGAATGTAGTCTAGCAGGCTGTGTAGCTAGTAAGCTTTTGTAAGGCATTTTGTGCTATCAGAGGGTTTTGGATTTATTCTTTAGTAGTGAGATATCTTTCTTTCAAGGTAAAGAAATGGTCACAGTTTCATTTTTGAATTATCACTTTGGTATAGACTACCCTGGAAGAAAGAGAGTCTGGAGGCAGACTGACCAGCCTAGGCTCTGATCAGAATGATGTTATTATAAGTTCATGCTTTGAGGTTTTTCTTTCCTCCAAAGACATAACAGTATTAAACAAGACACAGAAAGAGAAAATTAAGATAGCTAGTCTCGGCCGGGCGCGGTGGCTCACGCCTGTAATCCTAGCTCTCTGGGAGGCCGAGGTGGGCGGATCCTTTGAGCTCAGGAGTTCGAGACCAGCCTGAGCAAGAGCGAGACCCCATCTCTACTATAAATAGAAAGAAATTAATTGGCCAACTAATATATATAGAAAAAAAATTAGCCGGGCATGGTGGCGCATGCCTGTAGTCCCAGCTACTTGGGAGGCTGAGGCAGCAGGATTGCTTGAGCCCAGGAGTTTGAGGTTGCTGTGAGCTAGGCTGATGCCACGGCACTCACTCTAGCCTGGGCAATAAAGTGAGACTCTGTCTCAAAAAAAAAAAAAGATAGCTAGTCTCAAAACCAAGATTAACTTCTCTGAAAACCAGATATAGAACACAGATACATCATAGTAAGACTGAGGATAGATTTAGGCCTCTGGTCTAGCTAGGATACAGCAATAAGAGACAGAAAATTCTGATTTTAAAATTTATGAAGCATGACAGTTCTAAAATGATCCTAAAGTCTTAAGTATGGCTTATGAGATGGGTTGCTAAAGTGGAAGAAATACAAAGAGAAATCAGTGGTTTAAATTTGTCAGCTTTTTTACTTATTTCCTTTGTCTTATTCTCTTTATACATTTTTTTTAAAATCTTTTTCTTTCCTCACTAATCTTTAATTCTACCAACAACACATAGAATCTAATTGTTAAATATAAAGTTCAGCCTACTTATTGGAAACTATTAATAGTTTTTGACTCTATACTGGGTCTTTTATTCTGTTCTTCACTGGGAATTACCTATTTTTATTACTCTCAAAGTAAACTGATAAAAATTTTAAGGTTATAATAAAATTAAAATGTAAATGAAATCCATGTCGTTTTAATTATCTTCATTTCTTTTTTACTTTACTTTTCCCAACCTAGGTTGTTGGTAGTATGGATGCCCACCCAAGCAGATACTGTGCCACAGTAAGAGTTCAGAGACCCCGACAGGAGATCATTCAGGACTTGGCCTCTATGGTCCGGGAACTTCTCATTCAATTTTATAAGTCAACTCGGTTCAAACCTACTCGTATCATCTTTTACCGGGATGGTGTTTCAGAAGGACAATTTAGGCAGGTTGGTTGCCTAGAATCTGATCAGACTATGGTTAGATCAGATACTGTGTTTATGGTATGGTGTCTATTATGGTATGGTGTCTATTCCTAGTTAAAAGCCTTAAGTTGAGAGTTTCCAAGATCAAAATTTGATGTTTCATTAGATTTTTCCTCCCCCCGCCCCCCTCTGAGAGACAGGGTCTTGCTCTGGTGTCCAGGCCGGCTGTAATGCAGTGGTGTGATCATAACCACTGCAGCCATGAACTCCTGGTCTCAGGTGATCCTCCTGCCTCAGCCTCCAAGTAGCTAGGACTACAGGTTCATGCCACCACGCCTGGATAATTTTTTATAGCGATGCAGTCTTGCTGTGTTGCCCAGGCTGGTCTCAAATTCCTGGCCTCAAGTGATCCTCCTTTCTCAGCCTCCCAAAGTCCTAGGATTACAGGCGTGAATTGTCACACCGGTCTCTTTGGGTTTTTGAAAAGAATTATTATTCTCTGGTTTGGGGGGTACAAGTTTCATATGTATCTGTTAAATCAAGTTTATTAATTTTATTACTCAAATCTTCTGTATCTCAGCCTGAATTTTCTCTTTTTAAATGTTCATTATGGATGTGTAAGCCTCAATTGCTAAGACCATGCTCTGATAATAGTTAAATGGAATAGAGAAGTATATTTACTATAGCTGTAGAGTGATTAAATTAAGAAATCCTGCGACTAAGTCGTTATCTTACTTCAAAATATGTAAAAGCGAACAGCTGACCATATTGAGTCTTTCCATTTCATCTTCTCTCCATTTCATAGGTATTATATTATGAACTACTAGCAATTCGAGAAGCCTGCATCAGTTTGGAGAAAGACTATCAACCTGGAATAACCTACATTGTAGTTCAGAAGAGACATCACACTCGATTATTTTGTGCTGATAGGACAGAAAGGGTAATCTCACATCTGTTGTAATATTATAAGCCAACTTTATCCAACATAGTTCACAGAGCACTTAACAGGGACCCTCTGCCAATAACAGGGTTTTCAATATGTAGTTGCAGATTTCAACAATTAGATTGTGAGTATAGAAGCATCAGAACAGGATAATTGTTACTTTTTAGCTTTTTAGAATTTTTATAATGCTCCAAATGTTCAAAATCCCATTCTGCATTTTTGTGGTGAAGAAACTCATAGTTTTAAAATTGTTCTTTCTTCTACTCATAGTTTCCTTGTATGTTCAGGGAAAGAAAGTGCATTATCTTTTTTAAATATCTTTTAAAAATTAGGTTTTTTAAAAAAGTAGAAGTTCATACAAACTATACCATGCTTTTATACCATGCTTCCTTTAAAAATCACAGAATTGTTTTCTGCATTTTATAATGTGAACATATGTTTTTATAATTAGGATGGAAAGGGAAATATAAATACATAGAGAAATATGTCTTCTTATGTGTGTATAGCATAGGCAAGTATAGCAATCTTGCTGTCATTTTCAGTGCCCTGATCCCATCTACTCCTATTATGCAAATCTTGGAGCAGAGAAATCTGAGAGTAACAAGTGTCAGTGTCCCCTCAATAGAAAGGAGAGTGTCTTGTCTTTGGTATATATGCTCATTGTGCACCTTTGGGCAAGCAGCTTATATGTCTGTGCCTGTTTCCTTCTCAGTAAGATTGGATAATAGTAAGATCTACCTTGTTTGGCTTGTTGAGAGAATTAAATAAAATACATAATCTACTTAAAACGGTGCTTGTCATATACTAAGTACTCACTAAAGGTTAGCTAGTTGTAGGGTGGTGGTGATAGTGGCAGTAATAGAGAAGAAGAAATATTAATAGCAGACATTGTTCTAAGTTATTTACAAGTTTAATTGATTTAATCCTCAAAAACAACACTGAGATAGTTATTATCATCTCATCTTGTTTATGAGAAAGTTGGCACACAGAGGTTAAATAACTTCCCAAGGTTACAAAGCTAGTGATTAGTAGAGATAGTACTCAAACCCAGGCACTCTAGCTCCAAAGTGCTCTTAACCACTGTGCTATACCACCTTTCTAATAGCAATAGTAGTAGTTTCCTTATGGCCTCCAGGTTGTTAAAGGCCTTTGCCCCCAAATTACTACATTACATTTCTATGCCTAGAAAATCAAAGCTTTCTCCAAAAGTAGGATTAGGAAAACATGTTAGATTTAATGATTTAATATCTGCTATTTAGTTGTGCCACTCATTTGTTTGCTTTTCTTTCACATTTGCTCTAAATACTACTACCAGTAAGAGATGGGAGATGATTACAGATGAAGAAACAGAGGCACAACAAAGTAAAATGCCATGCCCTACACCACACAACTAGTAATTGTTGGCAGCATTCTGCTGTCTGTCTAAATAGAGTACAACTCTTTGTATTAGTTAGATTTGTGTGTTGATAATTTATTAGAGTTAAGATTTTTTTTAAGAGTAGGCGTAATTGAGTAGATTATGAACTGTTTTCTTTGTTTTGTGCTTGGCAAAAGCTAACTGCTTGGTCCACACAGCTGTAATTCAAGCTATTACCTGATAGCAGCAGTCCATTACATGACAGAAATAATGTCTAAGTCAGTAAAATAGTTTCTGGCTTGCTACCCTTGTAAACCTAGACTTACAGTTAATGATTTTAAATATATTGGGGATAAGGAGGTGGAGGTAGGTGTAATAAGAATGTTTATTTTATTGGGAGCTTCGCATCATCCAGAAGTTTGAATCATTTCAGTCATATCATATCCACTCAGAAAATCATGGTTTCTGTCCTCTTCCAAGATGTTGAAACTGATAGTATGAAATAAAAGGAATAGGGCCTTTGTAGTCATTTCATTGTTTGAATCCCAGTTCTTTCCTTTATTGTGGTCTATTGGGCAAATATTTTATAATCCTGAGTCTTAGTTTTCCTCAACAAATGGGAATAATACCTAACTTGTAGGATTGTTATCAGGATATAGAAATAATGTATTTAAAGTGCCTGACGTAAAAATGGTTAACAAATGGTGACTATTAATGTTGTTATCAACATTCTTTCTCTATAACCATATAGTTTTCTCCAAGAAAGATGCTAAATTTCATAAATTACACATTCAAGAGTACCCATTATACACAGGTACCATAAATTGGGAACACTTAAAAGTTAACTTAAAATTTTTTTTTAATTTCTTTCACCCATATTGAGATCAGCTACCACCTAAGCAATAGTAGAGACTATATATAATGCTTTGTTATTTATCGTCACTCACTTTCAGCAACATTTGAGAATAGGAAACAGGACCTGCATACGGTCTGCTCTTAATGTCTGTGTAAGTAATACTTCAAGCTGCAACTAATGAAACATGGGATCAGCCCATATATTTATATATTTTTTGAAAGTGCTTTCAGATAAAATTGTTACCTTTTTCTTGTTTGTTTAAATTTTGACAAATCTAGGTTGGAAGAAGTGGCAATATCCCAGCTGGAACAACAGTTGATACAGACATTACACACCCATATGAGTTTGATTTTTACCTCTGTAGCCATGCTGGAATACAGGTAAGCCAGCATTTGGGGTAAAAGATTTTAATTCAAGAACTTCCATTCTTAGGTGTATTTTTTAAATCTCAGGAAAAGGAGAAAGAAGTACTCTTCTCTGTTTCCACATGAAATTAGATGAAACTTTCAGTAAGTACCTTTTCCTTATCTTGAGAGGAGCTTAGGGGCTTATTTTTATGAAATTATCAGAATATAAGTAGTTTAATAGAATGAATCTCCCCAAAATGGGCCCTTAATTTAATCTAAAACTTAAAAAATGTTTAAAGTGCCTGGTTGTTCCTTTGCCATATATATGCCTCTTTGCCACGCTTTTTATTTTTTAAGTTACAGGGTCTCACTATGTTGCCCAGGCTGGACTGGAGCTCCTGAGCTCAAGCAATCCTCCTGCCTCAGCCTCCCAAGTAGATGGGACTACAAGCAGAGGGAACCATGCCTGGCTAGTGATAATATTTTATAGAAAAGTTTGACGTTTGCTGGTAGATACTGAGTATGTGAAAGGGTTTAATTATAGAATTATAGCTGTAAGTTTCAGTTAAATAATTTATAAAGTCTATTCTTTTCAGAAAATCTTTTCATTATTTTGATAGCTTTACAATTGGTAGAACATAAGTTTTAATCTAGTGCTTCTCTGGCCAGACATGATGGCTCAGGCCTATAATCCTAGCACTTTGGGAGGGTGAGGTGGGAGGATTGCTTGAGGCCAGGAGTTTAAGACCAGGCTAAGCACAAGCAAGACTGTATCCCTACAAAAACTTAGAAAAAAGTGGTGGCAGGTGCCTGTGGTCCCAGCTACTCAGAAGGTAGAGGCAGACGGATCACTTGAGCTTAGGACTTTGAGGTTGTGGTGAACTATATGAGTATACCACTGCACTCTAGCCCCAGGAACAGAGCAAGACCCTGTCTCAAAAAAAAAAAAAAATTAGTGCTTATCAAACTTTCTGACAACAGAGAGTAAACCCCTATTCCCAGAATATCTGAGAGGATTATAGCCCAAAACTATTTTAGGCTATTTGCTGTAGATTAAGAGAGAAATGTCAGTAAGATGTAGCTTATTGTACAGCTGTGTATTACAGCTTTATATGTCTCACATATACTAACCTGTTTCAGACTTGTGTCTTTAAATTACTGTTCAACTCATTTATCATGTTCTTATGGCTGCTTCTCTTTACAATCAATATTGGACATTTTCAGTGTGAGTAGTAACAGTCAATTAGCAAAAAATAAGTTAACAGTAGGTCCAGAGGAAGTGACATCAGCAAGATGGCAAAGTAGAAGCCCCTAGCACTTGTCTCCCTCACAAAGACAGCCATAACAACAGGTAAACAACTCCATTTTAACTAAAATAACTGAGCGAGTATACCAGAGTATATCAGAGGCGTAACAGAAACCTGGTGAGCACAGAAACTTGGGATGGCTGCATTGAGAACAGAAGGAAAAGCTGGGCCTCCACCACCCTCATACCCCAACTGGGATTAGCTGGGAGCCAGGAGGAACTTCTTCTTATGGAAGGGGGCAAGCGAGAGGATCCCAGCAGTTCCTGTCAACACCTTGGACACCTACAGACCTCACCACACTGTGGTACACTATAGTCCTCATAAGAATTAAGCCCAGATGAGGGAGCTACTTGGAGTCCATGTAATTGTGCATCCCCCAGAGAAGGAGCCAACACTGTGTCCCACCCTCTGTGGCCCGTGCAGCTATCGCACTACCCCACTTAGAATTGCCACTACAGCTGGAGTATGTCATGCTCCAGGGCCAAGTAGCCATTGTTCCCCTTTATCTCGAAACTAAGCTGCCGTTGTGTCCCACCCTTGAAGACCCAAGCCAAGCCATGAGCACCTGTTACACCCGTGGCCATGGGGCCATGTAGAGATAGAGCTGTTCTACTTATCCCCTCCCTCTGGCCCCTTTGGCTGGAGCTAAAGCAGTACCCTACCTCCTGGGAAAATAGTACCTTGACTTCTCAGAGCAGTCACATCTCCCAGGTGCCTAAGTTGTAGTAGTGCCCTCTGTCCTAGGAAATGGTGCCTTGGCCACCCAAAGCAGTCATGCACCCTAGTACCTAAGCTGAAGCAGTACCCTGCATCCCAGGGAAGTGTTGCCTGAGGCACCTAGAACAGTCACACCTTCCTCAGGCCTGAGCTGAAGTGGCACTTTGCCCCCTGGGGAATAGTTGGTGCCCTAGCTAAGCTGAACACCTATGCATCCCAGGGCTGAACTGATGTAGTACTCTGCATCCCAGGGAGCAGCAGTGGCTGAGCTGAGACACCCTGCTCTACAGGCCAGAAACTCTAGTACTCTTCTTTCCTAGAGCTGGACTAGCTCCCTAGAGTCTGGGATGCTGAAACACCCTTCTCCCTGGGGAGTGGAGTTACTGCTGTGCTGTTCCCAGCCCTCCTCCTCCCTAAACCCAAATAACAGCTATGCTCTGCCATTCTGGAGTATTTGCTGCCATTGCACCTGGCCTCACAGAGTCTGAGATACTGCTAAGCCCCATCATCTCAGTGCCTACAGTTACTACTGCATGGTGCCTTTTCCCCTAGGACCCAAGTGGCCATCGAGCCCTATTTGCTCTGGTTCTCAAATTGCAGCCATATTCTGCTTCCCAGGCACAAATCTCCTAAGTACCCTTCTTCCTTGGAGTCAGGCCAGTGATATGCCCTGTCCCACATGGGTAGAATCACAGCTACAACCTGGCCCCCTGAGCCAGAGCTCCTAGGGGGTGCCTTAGAGTTGCAGATCTTGGCCTCTGCAGGCAACCTACATTCAACCTTGCCATAGAGAGCAAACCTATACCCTAAAACTCAGGTGCCATGAAAGGTTTTTTGTTTTGTTTATTTTTATTTCAGGATATTATGAGGGTACAAACATTTTGGTTACTTTCTGTGTCTTTGCCTCATCACCCAAGTAAGGATTAGAGGCATGCCCATTCCCTCTACAATGCTCACTACATCCATTATTTGTGAGCTTACTCCCAACCCCCTAATCCCTGGAGAATATTACTACCGTGTGAGCTACAAAAAGTTTGTGAGACCCTGAGCCTAGAACCCTTGCCCCACAACTACTCTCAACACCTGCACATGCAACCCAGTGCAGCTGCAGCTGCTTATAGGTTGGGTCAGACTTTACACCAAGAGGGATCCCTTTGGCTAAGTCTCCCCATTGTGATCAAAACAAAAATAGGAAGACCCCAAAAGCCCTCAATACTGAGGACATGAAGAACCTTCACCACCACTTCTGTTGCCACAGACTTCTACAGTGTAGGCCACTGAGGCCCCCACAATTATTGCTGAGATTGAACACAGCTAAAGAATGTCAGAGACTATACCACAAGTTAGAAACAGAGTCACTACACTCTTCCCAAGTTGCATGCTAAAACCCAGCTACAGGTGAAAGTCTTTCTCTACAAGAGCCACTCTAGAAATTTTAGTAGAGATTGGAGATTGTTCACCAGATCCATAAACAACAATGCAGGGACACAAAAAACATGAAAAAGCAATGAAACATGACACCACCTAAGGACCATAACAACTCTCTACCAACAGACCCAAATAAAAAGGAAATCAATGAATAGCCAGAAAAGGAATTCAAAATAACGATCCTAAGAAAACTCAGTGAGATGCAATAAAATACAGACAGACAATTCAGTGAAATCAGGGGGAAAAGTCACAGTGTAACAAGAAATTAGCAAAGAGAGAAATCATAGAAACAAAGAACTAAACAAATCTGCAGCTGAGGAATTCAGTAAACATAAATACAATAGCTGCAACAGCAGATTTGATGAAGCAGAAAAAAAATCTCTGAATTTGAAGATAGGTTGTTTGAAAATTACCCAGTGAGAGAAGGAAAAAAAAAGGAAGAATGAAAAAGTTTAAAGAAAGCCTGTAAGACTTATGGGACACCATTAAGCAAACAAATATTTGTATTATGGGAGTTCCAGAAGGAGAAGAGAAGGGGAAAGGTGTAGAATACCGATTTAATGAAAATAATAGCTGAAAACTTCCAAGTCTGGGGAGACATACTAACATCTAGTCCCCACAGGCCCACCCAAAAAAGGATTCTCCAGGAGATACATTAGT
The DNA here is from genome assembly GCA_008750895.1 of Mirza zaza. NCBI lineage: Eukaryota > Metazoa > Chordata > Mammalia > Primates > Cheirogaleidae > Mirza > Mirza zaza. Next base: position 23,860 of record VSMD01078597.1, read on the forward strand.
CAGATTGTCAAGTCAAAGACAAAGAATTCTAAAAACAGCAAAGAAAAGTGTCAAGTCAACATATAAAGGAATCTCCATTAGACTAACAATAGATTTCCCCACAGAAACCTTACAGACCAGGAGAGAATGGAAGGATATATTCAATGTGCTGGGGGGAAAGAAAAACTGTTCAATCAAAATACTATACACAGAAAAATCATCCTTTAGAAGTGAGGGAGCAAGACAAGCAAAATCAGAGAATTCATCACCACTAGATTAGCCTTGCAAGAAATGCCCAAAGGACTCCTACATCTAGAAGTGAAAAGGTGTTAATCACTATCCTGGAAACACATGAAAATAGAAAACCGGAAGAGCAGATACCCAAAGGAGAAAGAGAAAGGAATCAAATTATCACTACAGAAAACCACCAAACCACAATAATAAACAATAAGGGAGGAAGAGAAGAACAACCACCCAGACATATAAAACAGATATTACTGGATCTAAAGGGAGAGATAGACTAATACAATAATAGTTGGGAACTTAAAACACCCCACTGTCGCCATTGGATGTATTATCTAGACAGAAAATCAATAAAGAAACATTGTGTTTATTTATTTCATTATTTTATTTATTTTTTAAAATTTTTGTAGAGATTGGATCTCACTGTGTTGCCCAGACTGGTTTTTAACTACTGGCCTCAAGTGATCCTCCCTCCTCAGCCTCCAAAAGTGCTAGAATTATAGACATGAGCCACCTAGCCTGGCTGAAGTTTATTTTTTCCAATCACTCAATCACTACTTTTAACTTTACCAGTAACAGATCCTTTAACGACATATTAGCCAAATTCCATAACTTCTTAACACTTTCAGTTATTTTACTAGTGTTTACAGCTCAGTCCCATTCCCCAACTCCCCATTGTATTTTGAGGTAAAATTCCCATGCAGTCATACAATATTTGGCCTTTTGTGCCTGATTTATTTCACTTAGCATAATGTCTTCAAGGTTCATCCATGTTGTAATATGTGTCAAAGTTTTCTTTTTCAGGCTGAATAATATTCCATTGTGTGTAAATACCACATTTTATTTATCCACTCATCCATGGAGGGACATTTGAGTTGCTTCCCTGATTTGGTTATGATGTATAATGCTGCTTTGAACATAGACACCTTTTAGGCATCTGTTTTGAGTCCTTTTCGGTATATAAGCAGAATCAACTAAATTTTTTTAAATGATTATTGAAATAGAATATGTTTTACTAATGTAAAAAGCTATATTTTACATAACTTAGTCTGTACTGAATATATATTTAAAAATTTAAAGATCAACGGAACATGCCATTGCCTTCTCTGTATAGGGTACCAGCCGTCCTTCACACTATCATGTTTTATGGGATGATAACTGCTTTACTGCAGATGAACTTCAGCTGCTAACTTACCAGCTCTGCCACACTTACGTACGCTGTACACGATCTGTGTCTATACCTGCACCAGCGTATTATGCTCACCTGGTGGCATTCAGAGCGAGATATCATCTTGTGGACAAAGAACATGACAGGTAATATAAAAGCATAACAAATGTAAATTCTCACCCAAATCCAAATAGGGTCTGCATATTAGGATTTTCTTGGGAAATTTCTTTAAGCATTTCTTTGTAAATATGTGCCTCTCTATTTGCCATAAAGTACTGCCACTTAAAATTAAAATTCCACAAATTATTAGAAGAGTCAGTGATCTGTATGAAAAATAATAATAGTCAGAACTGACTGGCCAAGAAGGTTTTCTATTGAAATATGCTGTCTAGGCTCATTAATAATATAATGATATAGTGATTTAATTGTTTGCCAAATTAATTCAAATGAAGATTATTGGTAATAAAAAAAGCAGTACATCTGTAGAGACAAAATGATACCATGTCTGGGATTTCCTTCAGAATTAACCCTTGGGAGGTTAGAGAAGTAAAACAAAATTGGCCTTGAGTTAGTTCATTATGCCAGTCTCTATATTTTAATATTTTTGAAATTTTCTACAAGAAAGAATATATTTTCAGAATTATTACATCAGACGAGAAAATTTTTGTCTTCATTGCCACTTCTCTTACAGTGCTGAAGGAAGTCACGTTTCAGGACAAAGCAATGGGCGAGATCCACAAGCTCTGGCCAAGGCTGTACAGATTCACCAGGATACCTTACGCACAATGTACTTTGCTTAAAAAGTCTAAGTATATTCTCTGAGAGGAAGAACTGAAAGATGAATCAACATACAACGTATGTGTTTAGTGGAGTCAGTTGAATAGGGATACCTCTAGCCATACAGAAACCAACACTGTGTGGGGGCCAGCGTCTGATCCTTATGTTGATACAGGAAGATTGTTTACTTAATCAAGGAACACAGCATAATTATGCAATATGAAACCAGCCAACTGCTTTTTGTGCGGTCTCCTGTAGGAAGTTTCGTGATTGTTTTGTTTTCATTTCTTGTAGTCTAACCCTTTTAATGCCTTTACCTCAAGTTGCTTGGCAGCACAACTATCTTTGCAAAAAAAGTAAAGAAAAAGTAAATTATGGTTTAAAAAATACACACCTACATGAATAATCAAAGTGATCACAATTAAGTGTGCAAAAAAATTAATGTGCGTTCACATATTCTTGTAAAAGGTGTCCGTATTTTTTAAATATATACATGCATACTTCATATGCGTATATATCTGATCTGGATTGATAATAGATATATATGTGTCTGTGTATATATTTTATAATTCATTCCATTGGGGAACTTTCTTTCCCTTTTAATCTCCCCTCACTGCCACCTTTATTTCTCTCTCTACCTCCCTTGCCTTCATCACCTACATTTTTTTCCTAATGCTACCACTGACATTCAGATGTTCATATAACTGGTTCATTTGAGTGTGAAATATGACAAACTAGATTTCCACTTTTATTTTGCACACCCTGCTCCTGTCTCCTATCTCATACACAATTCTGAGTCCTCAACTCTTGATATTGCTGTCTTAACAAACAAAATTATTTTATATATATATATATAAACACATACACACACATATATATGTTTTTGTGAGAGTGTGTGCCCCTTCCCGCTGTGAACATACATTGTCCATTTGTGCAGTGTATACATAAGCAGTAGCAACTTTTTCTTTAGTGAGTTTGTTAAAGCTGCTATAAATATAAAACCTTGTCAGAGGTGTAATGCTTTCTCTCTGATAAGTGATATATATTCTAAAGTCTTCTGTTTCTGTAGGTTATACATGGAAATCCCTTAAAGCTTTTATAAAGGGTAAATATTTTAAGATTGGAACTCTGTAGGGTTGAGGCCTCTGAAATTGGGTTGAGAAAGAAGGGGGTGTGGGGGATTTTTTGTTTTGTTTTTTGATAGTTTACTTGCTGCCTCTCATACCTTAATGTGATTTCATATATATATTTTTATATATATGTATGTGTGTATATATAAACATATATGTATGTGTTTTGAAGTATAGCTTCCTTTTCTTTTATATTTATTAGAATAGTGCTTTAATAATTATAGAACCGTATTGGCAACATCTTTTATAGATATGTAATCATGTTTATTTTAAGAACTGACAACTTGTTTTTGCTATCTTTTAGTGCAATAAGCAATTTCGAAGGAAGGTTGTGTCTGCTTGATATCCGTATCACAGATAATAGGAGGAACAGGCACCTCCATAATTTTAAAAGGGCAAAGTAATACAGCCTTAATTTCAGAAGGAAAGTTTTGTCATTTTCATTTTTAAAGCATATATTTTAAAAATCATAATGAAAATGAAGAAAGTGAAATTGCATAAATGAGTCTGACCTTAAATATTAAAAATAAAGTTGAACTTTGAATTAAGAAATGATAGTGAACAGCTTAGGATTTAGAAGATATTTAAATTCTTTGAAAATAGATCATGTTTATTGAGGAACCATACTGGCTAGGTTCCCATGTTCATTTGCAAGAAAATGTAAGATGATTTTAAAAAACATTTTTTGCTAATTTATCACCAATGTAACTTTCCTTTTAAAATTAAGGTGATAGTGACAAAAGAAGTTAGGACTTTGATTATTTTAAATGACTAAATCACTGAAATGTGGGGAAGGTTTTTATTGATTTCACCTTAAGATATTAAAAAGTACTATAAAGCTGTCAAAACTGAGTTTATCAGTAACATTGGATTCAGGGGAGCTTTGCACTTTGTAACTCATGAAAACTGCATTTTGACTTTTTTTTTTTTTTGCACTGGTTCACAGTATAGATACTACAGATTGTTTCCAGTGGGCATTGTTGTTAGCCTTCCAGAATTCCATCTGCACATGAAAACTAATGGATTTAGATCTTTAGTTTCTCTTTTACCTGTAATCCACTATTATTGCCAATTTACTGTATTTTGAGCCTAAGATCTGAGCCCATGTCCTCCAACAGACATGAAATCTTTTGTCCCTCTGCCAGAAAACTAAGAAAGTACTGTATTTTGTATGTTTATTATTTTGAAGTACCTGAAATGCAATTTACAACACTGTTTCAAAGAGCTTTACAAAAGGTAATATTTATATAGTATATACATTTTTTCTCCCAGCCTTCTCCCCTCTCCTTCAAAACAATTTTGTATAAAATATGTTTTCTTTAACACTGAAATTTCACTGAATATAGTCAGTGGGCAAGAGAAGAAAATAGTATATCCTGGATGGTAAAAACTTAATTGGTCTATGCTTGCTTATTATGAATAAAACATCTACCTTTATCCACAGGAGCTGCACAGGTTCATTCGGGAAACATTAGGAAACAACTGCAGATACCCTTTCCCTATTTACTCCTTTACCTAATTGTTAGTTGCTTACTCTCACATGTGCTAGAATGAAGCACTTAATTTAAATCTATTTGGAAGGATTTTTTTTAAGAAGAGAAATATTTTTTCTAAAATACAGGCCAGGCATAGTGGCTCATGCCTATAATCCTAGTGCTTTGGGAGGCTGGGGCAAGAGGATTGCTTGAGGCCAGGAGTTTGAGACCAGCCTAGGCAACATAGCGAGACCCTGTCTCTACAAATATAAATAAATGAATTAGCTGGCATGGTGGCATGTGCCTGTAGTCCTAGCTACTTGGGAAACTGAGGCAGGAGGCTCACTTGAACCCCGGAATTCAAGGTTATAGTGAGCTGTGATCAGGCTACTGCACTCAAACTTGGGTGACAGAGTGAGACCCTGTCTCTAAAAAGATAAAATAATATATTAGAGTGTACTTACATATTCAACATTGATGGTTTAAGGTTGATTAACTTGGAAGAATATAAATAGTATATATCTATTTCGCTTATTAAAAGATTGGTATGTAGAACTTAATTACAAGAAACTTTGTGCTGAGAATTTTAAGATAAAAGGCTAAGTGACAACTACTTCCTGAAATTTGTTCTAATTATTACTACACTTCTGGTGTAGGATTTCTAATATCTTTTTTATTTAAAAAAATATGTTTTTGACCTTTCTACTCCTGCCCTTGCTCACTAACTATATCATGAAAGCTAAATTTTGATCTGTAGCTTTCTATGATGTATCTTAAAAGAGGGACTTTAAAATGTCATTCCCAGCAACTAGTATAATTGATTTTCATATGAAGAAGAGTTGGGAGTTTAATGTATATTCTTGATAGCAACTATGTCTATAACATGCAGATACATGTTACTATATTACAGTACCAAATTACTGGCATTGAGGACCATACATTTATAATATTGTAGCTGCTATATTTATTTAGGTAGAGTCTCACAGTTACTGCACTAAACAATGAGATAAGCAGGATTCAAGGCTAGTGTTTGACCCTTTTTTGTCTAAATAAGAATAAGGACATGAAATATCTAGATAACAAAGGGTACTGCCTTTTTAGTTTCAATTTAATATCAGGATATTCTTTGTTTTAGAAATGTGGGTTTTGACTTACAGTTTTAAAAAGGGTACCTCAGACTTCTTAGGACTGGTTTGTGGCACATTTTCACAAAAATACAGGTGCCCTTTCTCTTCTTAATAGTTAACTTTTAATGAGTTTCTTGGAAAAACTGTTCTTCTGTGGAAATATTCCTGTTTATAACCTACTAATTTATTTCTCTTCCTAGAAGTCACTCTAGAAGGGATTCCAGCAGGAATGTACTCAGTGTTTTGGGGAGTACTTTATAAAGATTCATCTCGGCCAGGCGTGGTGGCTCATGCCTGTAATCCTAGCACTCTGGGAGGCCAAGGCAGGCGGATTGCTTGAGGTCAGGAGTTCGAAACTAGCCTGAGCAAGAGCGAGACCCCGTCTCTACTAAAAATAGAAGGAAATTAATTGGCCAACTAAAAATATATACAAAATAATTTCGCCAGGCATGGTGGTACATGCCTGTATTCCCAGCTACTTGGGAGGCTGAGGCAGGAGGATTGCTTGAGCCCAGGAGTTTGAGGTTGCTGGGCTGATGCCAGCACTCTAGCCTGGGCAACAGAGTGAGACTCTGTCTCAAAAAAAAAAAAAAAGATTCATCTCTCTACCTTCTGGCATAGGGACTTCTAGCCTTCTAAAGACCTGTATAATAGTTTTCCAGGCTAGGTTCTCTATGACCAGCACTGCCTAATGTTTGCTTGTACATGCGCTTGGATTTTAGTATGATAGACCTCCTAACAGACTTAGAGTCATGACAGACTTAAGGTATGTCTAGGGAAATAAAAGCTGAATTGCCATTCAGTAAGAATGGCTGGCAGAAGATGTCAGTGTTAAAGGAACCAGAAGCACTGAGAGTGCCAGTAATAGATCTGAAGTATTTAGAATGGATTACAGACTAGGAATTAGAGACCATTCGTTATTCAAGGAACTTAGTCTGTTCAGAGGCTGACATGAATTTGTCAAGGGCAGTGATTCTTATGAAATTTAAGAAGCAAACCACTTGGATACAGCTAGAATATTTTGTAGTCTTCCCATTTCAAACTTGATATTAATGTTTTGCCAAGAGGTTTAACTGACAACTTTGCAGGATTTCCACTTAGTATCATTGAACCTCAGTTAAATGTTCAACTCATCCTCTTAAGATGTTCTCCTGTTGAAGAGACAAGTTGTACTTAACAGTAACTTGCTACTTAAATTACCTCTTATGAGTTAGCAAAGCTGCACAAAGACATCATTAGTCTGGCATCTTTATTTTGGCTTTTTTATCAGTATGAAGTGTTAGTCCTTTTCATTCTTTCTGAGAATTCATGAATGTCTTGAAGCTTCCATAGTAATTGTTAGGAGGCTTTACATCAAGTGAGGCCTTCCTGAGTGCTAGTATAACCCTGATTTATAGTCTTCGTTTTCCTGTTTCTCTCCCATTTCGTCATATAATGCACTTTGTGATTCTGTAGGAGTTAAAAAATAAGCCAAGAATAGATATGTAAAAAAATCAGCACAGAAATCAGAAAGTGAGACTTTTCTCCAAAAAAATATTTTTAAAAAAATTTCTGTTTATGCTAAGAACATTTTTGATCAGTGACAATGTTAGGAATGATAAATGTGATTAGTGAATGCCAAGCTGAGTCCCAGGAAGGGCAGAGGGGGAATATATATATTAACGTAAGTGTGTATATGTCTCACAAAGGGAAAAACTGTTTTGACTTTTTTCCTACTTTTAAAAATAGTATACTTAAGTTCATAATTTTCCATATCAGCGTAATTTTTTTAACTAAGATACGATGGTCAAGGCTTGTGCTAATAATATCAAATGCTGGTTGAAATTTATTTTACTTTACTAATAAAAATAGTACTCCAGAGTTTTATATCATTGATTAAATCTCAAGATCTTTTGTTCTTAAAGTATGGAAGTTAAAGATCTTAGTTTGAGGCCGGGCACGGTGGCTCACGCCTGTAATCCTAGCACTCTGGGAGGCCGAGGCAGGTGGATTGCTCGAAGTCAGGAGTTCGAAACCAACTCTGAGCAAGAGCGAGACCCTGTCTCTACTAAAAATAGAAAGAAATTAATTGGCCAACTAAAAATATATAGAAAAAATTAGCTAGGCATGGTGGTGCATGCCTACTCGGGAGGCTGAGGCAGAAGGATCACTTGAGTCCAGGAGTTTGAGGTTGCTGTGAGCTAGGCTGACGCCACGGCACTCACTCTAGCCTGGGCAACAAAGTGAGACTCTGTCTCAAAAAAAAAAAAACAAAGATCTTAATTATGAATTAAACATAGAAGGATGATAAATGTCATACAGAGGGTTGAGATTTACCAATGAGGAACCCTGTCAAAGTATCAGGTAACAAACTGTGACAAAATTAGAATCCTGTCAGATTATCTGTCCAGCCACTGGGCTCTCTTTCTTTTTGAAACCAATGTCTGAAGTAACCAAAATCTGATGTTGTATCTATGTTAGGGTCTCAGTAAAGCAAAGATGTTCTTCAGGGTAGACTCTGAATTAAATTTTTACATCATTTTTTAAAGTGAGGCGGTTCTTAGAAAGTGCCTTTTCAGAAGATGGTGCTGTAGATTTTTATTTTTCAAATAGTATAAGGCTAAAAATTTTAAAGATAAATTATTTTAGAACTTCAAGAGTGTGACAGTTTCGGTGTTACTTGTTGTCCTGCATCTGGTCCAAGGGAACCAAGAAAAGCTTTTACGCAGTAAAGTGTCTAGGTAAATGCTCACCAAATTTATTTTTGTAAATTTAAAAACAATTTTTAAACAGAATTAGCCCTTTTAATCCTCAACTGTGTTAGAGTTAATCTATAATGCATATAAGACAGCAAATCTGGTTAACTTTTTAACAAGATTAAAGATAAAGTAGCAGTTACCCAAAAGGAAAGATAACTTGCCAGGAAATATATGTCATAGACTACTTTTTTTCGGTGTAGATCGAGCCTTTCATAAGGTTGTAAAGACAACCTTTTCTAATTAATCATTGTTAAGGAAGACTGCTTATAAAGGGAAAGCCAAGTCATCATTCAGATCAGCTTAAGAGAGAAAGCAAAATAATTATATTATCTTCTTTTTTCTAGGGTGGGAGAACTATGAAAAATGATGACAAGGCATTTAAAAGGGCATGATCAGTTAATTTGAAGTAGAATATACAAAACTGGGCTTTGTCACATTCTTGGGAGATAAAATTTTTTTAAAAAACACAACAAAATCAGGCTTTGGGGGAAATAAGCAAAAGAAAGGAAAATTGTAAGGTCCTTTATACTTATTGGAAATTTAGTGATCTACCAGAAAACAATTCTGCCTTGTACTAGGAAGTAGTAAACAGCAGTAAATGATCACCTAACCAGTTTTTGCTTGTGAATTTGGTGAGCATTCCTCCAGAAAAGACTAAAAACAAACAAAAAACACTACACCTCAGTAATCTTGTATGCTGCATTATGTAATAGTGATAGTAAAATTATACTGATTGTTTGGAGTGTACTGTGTCTGTTTGCAAATATACATGCACGTTAAACTTTTTCATTTTTTGTAATGTCTTAATAGCAATTACAAGTTTATTTTTGTTAAGATTAATTTTTGTATTGTGATGTTTATATTTATTGGCAATTCATGTGCAACTTTTATATTTTGCTTAGATGTTGGTTTTAAGGTATTTTATTTTTATAGATATTTCTAGCTTTTCTTCTTTCTTTGTAATATTAGCAAAGATTAAGATGAAGTGTTAATATAACAACCAAACTACTAATTCCGTAAAGTCTAGGGTTTGGGTTTTTACCAATAAACCATTAATGCTGTTTTCTAACATAGAATATTTAATGTTGTTTATATTATGGGCATTAAGACAGTCTTTAGACAGATTTCTACATGTGGATGGGAGGTGGGACTTTCCTATAAATTAGATCTTTTTTTTTCTTGTAGTAGCAAACTAACAGATGAGATTTATTTTACCTGGGCTGGGCACGGTGGCTCACGCCTGTAATCCTGGCACTCTGGGAGGCCGAGGCGAGAGGATCGCTCAAGGTCAGGAGTCCGAAACCAGCCTGAGCAAGAGTGAGACCTCGTCTCTACTAAAAATAGAAAGAAATTAATTGGCCAACTAAAAATATATATAGAAAAAATTAGCCGGGCATGGTGGTGCATGCCTGTAATCCCAACTACCCAGGAGGCTGAGGCAAGAGGATCGCTTGAGCCCAGGAGATTGAGGTTGCTGTGAGCTAGGCTGACGCAACGGCACTCTAGCCCAGGGAACAGAGAGAGACTCTGTCTCAAAAAAAAAAAAGATTTATTTTACCTGATTGCAGTTTTTGGGAAACCCATCAAATAAATGTTATTAATACATTTCCTTTTTAAAGTGATTCAAACACTGAGTATCAGCGAAGAAATCAAGTTTAAGTGGCTAGGGAGGCCGGGCGCGGTGGCTCACGCCTGTAACCCTAGCACTCTGGGAGGCTAAGGCAGGAGGATCACTTGAGGTCAGGAGTTTGAGACCAGCCTGAGCAAGAGTGAGACCCCGTCTCTACTAAAAATCGAAATAATTAGCCAGGAACTACTAAAAATATAAAAAATTAGCCAGGTGTGATGGTGCTCACCTGTAGTCTCAACTACTCGGGAGCTGGGACTTGAGCCCAGGAGCATGAAGTTGCTATGATCTAAGCTGATGACATGGCACTTTAACCCAGGCAACCAAACAAGACTTTGTCTAAAAAAAAAAAAAAGTAGCTATGGATAGCCAAGGATAAAAGCTGATCATTAAGAGTATTTTAGATAATTAAAAATTTAAATAGTAGTATTTATGAGTAAGAATTAGTTAGAAGGCAGTAAAAAGTATGATTATAGAATATTGTCAAGCATATATAGTCACTTCAGTTTCCTTGTGACTAGATTAAGATTATTTATATTGGCCTATTAACTTTTAATAAAAGTACATTAAAAAGGGGTATTCCCCGAGGCAAGTGGATTGCTCGAGGTCAGGAGTTCAAAACCAGCCTGAGCAAGAGTGAGACCCTGTCTCTACTATAAATAGAAAGAAATTAATTGGCCAACTAATATGTATAGAAAAAATTAGCCGGGCATGGTGGCGCATGCCTCTATTCCCAGCTACTCAGGAGGCTGAGGCAGCAGGATCACTTGAGCCCAGAAGTTTGAGGTTGCTGTGAGCTAGGCTGACACCATGGCACTCACTCTAGCCTGGGCAACAAAGTGAGACTCTGTCTCAAAAAAAAAAAAAAAGGTATTTCCTTCAGAAGGTAAAATATTTCCATTATATTTTTACACTATGAATTTGCTTGGTAATGAATTTTTTTAAATTAGAAATTAAAAGATAAACTGTATCACTTACTCTGACTTCTAAATTCTAAATTACTGGCATTCAATATATGATGTTTTACTATAGTATATTCTATTCTTCCACTGAGAGGGAGGGAAATGGGAAAGTTTCAAGTAATTATAAATGGGAAAATTTTATTTTTATAGTATGTAAATTTTACAGCTTCAAATGAATCAGCATGTGATTTCATATAGACATTAGCCATTTCATTTCTTTCTACATTTTTGCCAGTTATATTAGTTTGCTTTATAATATACTATTCTGAGTTACTTCCTTCACCCACACATCATTGGTACTTTGATTATAGGAATTTGTTACTACTAAGTAGAAATTAAATATGGTTCAAGCAATCAGATACATTTTTGCTGCAAATATATGTCCCCCTTTTAAGGATATTTATTGTGCTTATAACCTTAACAGTTTTATTCATTATATTTCAACATGTCCTAGGTTGACAGGCATATAATTCTTAAAGACCAAGACTGCCTTTAGAACTGTGTTTTCTTTTTTCCTTCTGAAAGTTCATAGGAACCTGACACATAGAACTTATTTTGCTGCTTTAACTAATTGGCTCCACAAATCCTGGTGCCTGGCATTGGTGCCACATTACCACAGTGAAGTACTTGATGGCTTGTTCATGTCGAGTCCACCTCTTCAGAAAGGAATATTTGTGCAATATTTAATATGTCATCCCCAAAAAGAATTGTCATGAAAAGTCTTAAGAGTAGAAAACATATGGGAGTGCTGGTCATTAGAGCTTTGCTTTTTTGGTTTTATTCTTTCTAGAAATTGACTGTGTGTACATCTGTAATTTTATGTTTGAATTTTGAGGCTATACTAGAGACTAGAGAGGAAGGTTATGCTGTTATTCAGTACCTAAAACTTTCATCTTTATTTCATGGTTTTTGGTCAGAAAAACAAACAAAAACACCTAATTTTAGCTCTTTAATAGTCTGTTTAAGAACCAAAGAAGGAAAAACTCTTTTGCAAAAATTTTGCATATTTGTCTCTTTCTCTATATAGGAATTTGTGCAAACAGGAAGTCTTTGTAAAGAAATGGACTAATGGGATTGTGAGAATATAGTGAAGGGAAATGAGGATAAAGTTGCTTCGCTGGGATCCTTTGTCAGAAACCTTACAATTGTTTAATAATTGCAGACTTCTCACAACTGTGTAGTAAAAGAGCAACTGTTGCTATTTGAACCTACAGAAGAGACCTAAGAAGAGTGCCTCTATAATCTAAATTTAAATGACGTCCCAGACCCAAAGCTGCATCTATTCCCAGTAAATTAGAGAAGTCTTGGAAGTTGCTTCTGAATTATAATAAAGAAATTAACAGCTGGCCAGGCGTGGTGGCTCACGCCTGTAATCCTAGCACTCTGGGAGGCCAAGGTAGGAGGATCGCTCAAGGTCAGGAGTTTGAAACCAGCCTGAGCAAGAGCGAGACCCGTCTCTGCTAAAAATAGAAATTAATTGGCCAACTAAAAATATATAGAAAAAATTAGCCGGGCATGGTGGTGCATGCCTGTAGTCCCAGCTATTTGGAAGGCTGAGGCAGGAGGATTGCTTGAGCCAGGAGTTTGAGGATGCTGTAAGCTAGGCTGATGCCCCGGCACTCTAGCCCGGGTAACATAGACTCTGTCTCAAAAAAAAATTAAACAAAGTATTTATCCTCAAATAGAGCCATGGCCTTGCTTTCAACATAGCTTCTCTAGTTTTCCCCTTTACATAGAAAACACCAAGTAGGGCCTTCCCAGACTTTAGACACTCTAACCTGGTTAATGGATATAATTTGGTCCCACAGAATTTAACAAGAGGAATATTTGATTTTGGTAACAACAGACTTGATCACCAATAGTAATTAATTAGAAATATCTCCCTGTTTCATAGAGAATGATCCCTTATTATTGATGATGACCCTGCAAATGTACATGTGTCCTTTTTCTAATTCAAGAATCAGGAACAGTAATCACCAACTGAAATCTTCTAGTAGTTTGTCCCTACAATATTTTTTTTAAATTTTCCTGGAACTTTCTCATTTCTTATCCTAGGTTACAAACCGTTTCCTCTCTAAAAAGGAAAACAAGAAAATGGACTCAGAGGCAGTTTATGTAGAATTCTATGAGTAAGACAGGGCGCTGTGGCTCACGCCTATAATCCAAGCACTCTACGAGGTAGAGGCCGGAGGATCATTTGAGGTCAGGAATTTGAAACCAGCCTGGGCAAGAGCAAGTCCTTGTCTCTACTAAAAATAGAAAAAAATTAGCTGAGCATGGTGGCACGTGCCTGTAGTCCCAGCTATTTGAGAGGCTGAGACAGAAGGATCATTTGAGCCCAGGAGTTTGAGGTTGCTGTGATGCCATGACATTCTAGTATGGGTGACAGAGCGAGACTCTGTCTCAAAAAAAAGAAAAAGAATGCTGTGAGTAAATAATAAGAGTCTTTAAAATACTTAGGGACAGAGGATCACATGCCACAAGTTATATAGCTTGATTGAGAAAAATATTTTAGCATATTTTTTATGTTTGTGTTCTAAATTTTGTTTCCTTTGACATAGCATTCTCTGATTTACTTGAGTGCCACTATTCTTGTTATACAATCAGTATTTTATGCCATTTATGAATCATGCAGTTCTTCTCTTGCCCCCCTGTACACAGATACAAACATAAACACGACACTTAAAAACAGAAGAGGGGGCCAGGCGCGGTGGCTCACACCTGTAATCCTAGCACTCTGGGAGGCCGAGGTGGGCGGATTGCTCAAGGTCAGGAGTTCAAAACCAGCCTGAGCGAGACCCTGTCTCTACTATAAAAATAGAAATTAATTGGCCAACTAATATATATATATATATATATATATATATAAAAATTAGCCGGACATGGTGGCACATGCCTGTAGTCCCAGCTACTCGGGAGGCTGAAGCAGGAGGATTGCTTGAGCCCAGGAGCTTGAGGTTGCTGTGAGCTAGGCTGACACCACGGCACTCGCTCTAGCCTGGGCAACAAAGCGAGATTCTGTCTCAAAAAAAAACCAAAAAAAAAACAGAAGAGGGGGACGTAAAACAAAAAAGCAATAATGAGAATCATTACAATGTAACTTTAATTAATAAAAATAAAAAGAAACTCTAACTCAGTTAAGTGAGAATTAAGATTGAAATGTTAGCCAGGCATGTGGCTCATGCCTATAGTCCCAGTACTTTGGGAGGCTGAAGTGGGTGGATCCTTTGAGGCCAAGAGTTCAAGATCAGCCTTGGCAACATAGCAAGACCCTGTCTCTGCAAAAGAATTTAAAAATTAGCCAAGTGAGCTATGATTGCACCACTGCACTCCAGCCTGAGTGACACAGCAAAACCCTGTCTCTAAAAAGAAAAGAAAAAGTGTTAATGTTGCAGATATTATCTCTAGCCATAGAACTTTTTGCTAGTTATAGAATGCTAATGTGAACAGAATATATATCAGGAATATGATGTATTATAGAAAAGTGATAAATTTATTCTTGAAAGTATGCCAGGTGTGGTGGTGTGCACCGGTAGTCTCAGTTACTGGGGAAGCTGAGGCAGAAAAAATAATTATTTTTTTAATTCAACCCATTTTGTAGTCAAACCGGAGCTATAAGGGAGAAAGCAAAAGGTGTTTTTAAATGCAGGAACTTTTAAAAGGTCCCAACTGGAAAAAGACTATTGAGAACTTATTGCCTTTGAGAGTAGGAAAGGGCTCCAGAACATGACCCAGAGACTTGGGTTTAGTCATAGCTCTACCATGGTTTTGCTCTGTGTCCTTAGCCAATTTCCTTGATCTGTGTGTGCCTCATTTCCCTTACAAACAATAGTGATGATACCTGCCCTCGCCTACCTCACTAAACTGCAAGAATAAGATAATGTTTGTGAAAGTGAGTTCTCCAAAGGAAAAGCTATTCAGAAGTTCAGGGTAATGCAATAGTGTTATATGAAGGATTTGGTTCCAGTTTGCAACTAGGAAAATGTCAGTTAGAAACATAGGCCTTATCATGGTATGGTGTTCACTTACAAGCTTATCCTGCTGTTTCTTCCCTCCCAGATATTTAACACGTAGCTGTATTTTTATTTATAATAATCCTTGGCAAAAGTGTAACTTTTCAAAAACCAAACTCCTTTTAGTGGTGCTATGGCAGCTGCAATTGTATTTTTGAGTTAGATTAATGTGGTGAAACCACCAGATACTCAGAAATTAACTTCGCCTTTTGCCTTGAGGCACTTTTGCTACATGATGGCATCACAGGGTGTTGTACAACCAGAGTTACCCTCTTGTTTCTTGGCAAATTTTTGATACCTTTTTTTGAAGTAGAGGGTTAAGTTTTAAGAAGGAAAGTGAGCTTATTTCACCCATTGCTTTGCAGAATTAAACTTTGCTTTACTTAAAAAATTCCAGTAATCACATACTTGTAAAAGTTAAAATATAGTGAAAGTTTTTTCTTCATGTTAATTCAATTCTGGTCACCTGCAGGTCATATCGGGTGTCTGACCCAGTTATCTTCATGGATCATGGCAGGACCTTACATTCCAACCCAATTGTGCATTTCGATAGGGAGGGGAGGGTTCTGTTACTAGGGAATCACAAAGGAAACACCACTGCAGGGGGTATAAGTAATTCCTTACTGCAACAGACAAGATTTTTTTTAAGAAAAAAAGGATGCATTTTAGGTACACAAGGTATGGATGCATTCAACATTCACTTTTATCTCTATAGATGCTGACTTCTCCTTGTTGCAGGAAGTTGGGCTTTTCCAGCTCATTGCTAACAAAGGTGCACTAGTTTCATAGGACAATGAGAATTTCAGTTATTGAAAATGAAAGGTTGGGGCAATTCATGCTTGAAAAATGAACAAAAAAATCAACCTTGTGCAGTGAAATAGCTAACATTGGTATTTCAGGAATACTTATAAACAAGTTTTGCTATAATGTGTAGCTTTAATGTCTCTTTTCAGTTATGAACCCATAAATTGTTAGTCTATCTTGTGAATAAAGATCATTCTTGTGGACTGGTATATGAATGCATTCATAGGCTGTGGGAAGCAATGGCGTGTGTATGTGTGTATATATAAATATTTTATGTTTATAACTGTGTATTACTTAAGTTTATATAGAAAAAAATAATGTTTCTTTAGTGTTTGGGGACTAAAATTGTAATATGATCATTCCAGTGTAATCTGACCATTCACTCTAGAATTTCTATTATATTTCTATTATATACAATGCACACAAATGTACACCCCTAAAGCATTGCTAACTGCTCCCACTTTAGGTAATTGCTGCTTTTTTAAAAAACCCTATGTAATGGAGGAAGAAATAGCATTTTTTTTAAACGGGGCTTTTCTGAAGAGTAAAATGTAAATATAGGACATGTGGGGAGGGTGGGGCCACCTGTAAAATGTCCTGTGGATGGACAGATAGCCTTTTAAATTTTACGTTTTAACCATCTTGACCGTGTGTGCCTATTTGTATTGCAGATGTGAACTGCTATTTTCGGGGGTTGATATCGGTATGTTTTGAAACTGAATCATTACATAAAGTCAGAGTACCTGCTCTCCATCCTCCTTTTCCACATTAACTGTTCTTGCCAAATATTATATTTCTACTGATACCAAGTTTCAGCAAGGCAAAATGATGAAACTCCAACTTTCCTCATCTTCCCAACCCCTCTGTTTTATGCCTGGCCTTCTATTTTTTGTAGCTTTTCATAAGTAAGAACAATTTACTGTTGTATTTAAAGACTACAGAGTTTCAAAATGTTTAAGTCTTTTTTAATGTTTGGTTACACAGTAACATCAGTTAAAACAATGGAATAAGTCTAAGTCTGTATGCTCTAAGAGCGGATAAGATTTTGAATGACACTAAATTTGACTGCCACATTTCATTAAGAGGAAATTGGAACCTTATGGTGAAGAGTGGATGGGAGAGCAAGCCTACGATTTACATGTAAGCACTGTATTCTTAGAGACACCAAATGCTGAATCCTATCACTGTGTACTTGGGGGCCAGGCCTTGGATTTGGTTGTCATTTTAACTCCTGAAGATTTATATGTAATTATAATGAGCAGAAGGCAAATAAAGTTTTTGAACAAAAGTGCTTGTTTTCAGTATTTAAAATTGGGTAGTAAATTTTCTCTTTCACTTAAACCATCTTCCCAAAATAAATTACTACTAAAAACTTATGTATGAAATTGACACGCTTGAAGAAGCCGGTTTTTAAGGAGTTCAGTCACTTATTATATTTTATGTTAAATAAATTGTAATTCTTTCTGAGCCAAACTGTCACTAAAATGTCCTGTGACAGAACCACATCTTTTTTTTTTCTGCCATTCTGCCTATTGGAAGGGTTCTATGTTGTATTTGTTTTTAATCCTTGATTTTAAAAAAATTAATGGTTTCAGTGTTGCTTAGCTTCAGTTTGAAGTGTAACTGTCACTAATAACTGCAATAAAAAGAAAAGCTTTGCTCCAAACTTTCTGTTGTGTGGTCATCATTACAGCTCTTCAGCCTTAGGGGAGGGGAACCCATGTGATAGATGGGAAGAATTTAGGCTTTTGAGTCATGAAGTGCTGGCTTTAAACCTTGATTATTTGACACTCTGGGCAAGTTCCTTGAGACTTCTAAATCTGTTGCCTTCAATATGAAAGAAGATAGTAGAACTAACTGTTGGGGCATTACATGAGGTAACATATGGAAAGTATTTAACAGTGCTGAGTATGTGGATGGAGCTCAGGTTTTAAGGACGTTCCCTATCTCCCACCTCTACCCATTTTCCCTTCTTAAGTAAAAGACGTTGGGTGGAGTTGAAAGACAGGGAGGCGAGAAACCAGGCTTACAAATTTTGCCAGGAGGTGAAAGAATTAAAAATGGGTAAGAAAAAAAGGAACCAGAGGCATCCTCACAGAAGCCCAGAAGTGGACACACATCCCAGGTATGAGATGCAAGAAAACACTGGACTAAGATTTTGGAAACCAGCTGTCAACTCTCATAACTATATAACTTCAAGTATATCATTTTCCTTTATTTTATAATTGAAGTTATTGATGCCGGGCACGGTGGCTCATGCCTGTAATCCTAGCACTCTGGGAGGCTGAGGCTGGAGAATAGCTTGAACTCAGGAGTTCGAGACCAGCCTGAGCAAGAGTGAGACCCCATCTGTCTCTACTAAAAATAGAAAAAATTAGCCAGGCATGGTGGCGTGCACCTGTAGTCCCAGCTACTCGGGAGGCTGAGGCAGGTGGATTGCTTGAGCCCAGGAGTTTGAGGTTGCAGTGAGCTAGGCTGATGTCACAGCACTTGCCCGGGCAACAGAGTGAGACTCTATCTCAAAATATAAAAAAATAATTGAAGTTATTGGATTAAAATCAGAAATCTCTATGCACCCAATCTCATCTGATCTAGGAAGCTAAGCAGGGCCAGGCCTGGTTAATACTTGGATGGGAGAAATCTCAAGTTGGCAGGCCAATTTCAGTCTACAAATAATTTTTGTTTAGTGTTTACAATATTTATTAGTTGCCAATATTTAAAAAATAAGATCTCACATAAAAATCCAGATGTTTTCTCTGAAAAAATGAGATCTGGCAACTTCACTGTATTCCATCAATATTCCCTCGGAGCTGCCATCAAGAGAAACAGTAGTATTTTTCCCCTTTAGGAGGGTCAGACTCTCTCTGCAGGGGCCACCACTCTGCCCGGCCTGCACAGGCACTTGTTTGCCATCTCTGGACACAAAGGAATCCTAGTGGTAAGGTGAGGGCTCCAGTCAATGCAGGAATCTTTTTTTTTGAGACAGAGTCTCACTCTGTTGCCTGGGCTAGAGTTTCATGGTGTCAGCCTAGCTCACAGCAACGTCAAACTCCTGGGCTCCAGCAATCCTCCTGCCTCAGCCTCCCGAATAGCTGGGACTACAGGCACGCACCACCATGCCCAGCTAATTTTTTCTATATATTTTTAGTTGGCTAATTAATTTCTTTCTATTTTTAGTAGAGATGGGGTCTCGCTCTTGTTCAGTCTGGTCTCAAACTCCTGACCTTGAGCGATCCTCCTGCCTCGGCCTCCCAGAGTGCTAGGATTACAGGCATGAGCCACTGCGCCCGGCCCAATGCAGGACTCTTTTTGACAGTGTGTTCTTTGCGCGGGGGTTACTTGCTACCTTGAAACAGTCCAGTCTAAATGTTAAAAACTTGTCCCTTCATAACTTCTGTTTACCCTATTTATGTTCACCAGAACAGCAGAGAAGTGTAATGCCTTCTTGTTATGGTTTGTACACCCTAGTCTTATAGCTACATCTCCCAACTCTGTAGACCCCCAGCAGTATAGTTTGTGTTCTAAAGCAGCGGTCCCCAATCTATTTGGCACCAGCGACCAGTTTCATGGAAGACAATTTTTCCACAGATGGGGTTGGAAGGAGATGGTTTCAGGATGATTCAAGTGTATTACATTTATCGCGCAGTCAAACCTCTCTGCTAATGACAATCTGTATTTGCAGCTGCTCCCCAGCGCTAGCTTCACCACCTCAGCTCCACCTCAGATCATCAGGCTTTAGATTCTCATAAGGAGCCACAACCTAGATCCCTCGCATGCGCAGTTTACAGTAGGATTCACGCTCCTATGAGACTCTCATGCCGCCACTGATCTGACAGGAGGTGGAGCTTATGCGGTGATGTGAGCGATGGGGAGCGGCTGTAAATACAGATGAAGCTTAACCGCCACTCATCTCCTGCTGGCTGACCTGGTTCCTAACTAGCCATGACTGGTACCAGTCCTCAGCTGGCGGGTGGAGGACCACAGTTCTAAAGGCTCTGATGACACATGCTGATGGGTTGGTTTGTTTAAACTATATGCATCAGTTGATAAATTGGACACACTAAAGAGAATCACTCTAATGTCAGTCTTTGCCCAGTAACTACGCTAGTGTAGAAAAAATTTTTAAACATCGATAATTTTACCCAAATTCATACAGTTATATGGGAATATGTGCAACAGTGACCCTGAGGCCATGCATGCTCTGTAAAATCACTGAGGCTGTACTGTAGGTAAGTGTAACAGCAAGAATGCACCATACTTATCTAGGCACATGATCAGTCTATTGCTCTGATTAGTAAGATGTGCTAAAATGGACAGAACAAATCACCAGTTACGTTAAAATGCAACTGTTTGAAACTGCAGAGAAAAGGGTGCTCAGAGCACTACACTTTAAGCATCAGAAATGAGATGCCAGTCTAAGGTAAAATTCCAAGGTGGTTGTGGGGGTGGTAACAGGCAATGAGGAGAACACATCTTGAAGTAGTTTTCATGGTTTCCATGTCTCAGTTTTCTGATCATTTGACAAATTTCTCTTGCCTGCTGATATCGGCATACCTTGCAGATGCTTTTGGGAAGTTAATTAGGTTAATATGTCAATACCAGTAAAAGGATGTGATCATTTTTTCAATATTGATAAAATGTTCTAAAGGGACTGAAATCTTTAGTTGTTTTTGTTTGTTTTTGAGACAGAGTCTTCAGAGTCTTGCTGTGTTGCCTGGGTTAGAATGCCGTGGTATCAGCCTCAAACTCCAGGGCTCAAGGAATCGTCCTGGCTCAGCCTCCTGAGTAGCTGAGACTACAGGCACGTGCCACCACACCTGGCTAACTTTTTCTATTTAGTTGTCTGGCTAATTTTTTTTTTATATATATATTTTAGTAGAGACAGGGTCTTGCTGTTGCTCAGACTGGTCTCAAACTCCTGACCTCAAGTTATCCTCCTGCCTCAGCCTCCCAGAGTGCTGCTAGGATTACAGGCATGAGCCATTGCACCCAGCCTAGTTTTTTTTTTTAGAGACAAGGTCTAGGCTGGAGTACAGTGGCGTGATCACAGCTCAATGCAACCTCCAACTCCTGGGTTCAAGTGATCTTCCTGGCTTAGCCTCCCAAGTAACTAAGACTACAAGCCATGCCACCACACCTGGCTAATTTTTAATTTTTTTTTTTTTTTTAGAGAGAGGAAAGTCTCTCACTATGTTGCCCAGACTGGTCTTGAATTCCTGGCCTCAAGCAACCCTCCTGCCTTGGCCTCCCAAAGTGCTGGGATTACAGACATGAGCCACCACACCCAGCCCATCTTTAGTTTTATCTGTAGAAGAAAGATGATTGTTTTCCTATGTTCTGTCACTTTTGTGGCTTTCCAGTCTAAAGATCTTTGCAGTGCCTTTACAGAGCAGCACTTTTCTTGTACTTTTCTCTATTAAAATGTTTTCCTTTAATGCTTGGAGACTGGGTGCAGTGGTTTATGCCTGTAATCCCAGCATTTTGGGAGGCCAAGGGGGAGCCCTGCTTGAGGCCAGGAGTTCAGGACCAGGCTGGGAAACATAGTGAGACTTCCATCTCAAAAAAAAAGAAAGAAAAGGAAAGAATAATGCATGGGTTCAAAATTTATTTATAATTATAAACAAAACAGAGACATTAGTGGTTTAGGATTATGAAGCCTAAGAGGATGTTTGATACTCAGCTGAAACAAATCTTTAATAGACTTTGCTAAATGATTTTAGAAGTAGCCCAATTCATCAATCTAAGACTGGATTAATAAAATGTGGTATATGTATACCATGGAGTACTATTCAGCTCTAAGAAACAACGGTGATATAGCACATCTTATATTTTCCTGGTTAGAGCTGGAACCCATACTACTAAGTGAAGTATCCCAAGAATGGAAAAACAAGCACCACATATATTCACCAGCAAACTGGTATTAACTGAGCAGCACCTAAGTGGACACATAGGTACTACAGTAATAGGGTATTGGGCAGGGGGGAGGGGGGAGGGGGGCAGATATATACATATATAATGAGTGAGATGTGCACCATCTGGGGGATGGTCATGCTGGAAACTCAGACTTGTGGGGAAAGGGGGGGGAAAGGGCATTTATTGAAACCTTGAAATCTGTACCCTCATGATATGCCGAAAAAAAAATAATTCTAATCCAATGCTAATAAAATTATAACTACTTAAAAATAAAAAAAAAAGCCCAATTCAAAAGTACTTGAAACTGTTACATGTACAATATTATGCTTCCTTTACTACAACATATCTTGCTAAATGGAAATTTTATATTATGTCACAAAAAACAAAAATAAAAACAGAACATAGGAATAGTTTATAAGCTAAGCAGGGTCGGGCCTGGTTAGTACTTGGATGGGAGACCGCCTGGCAATACCGGGTGCCGTAGGCTATAAAAAAAAAAAGGAATAGTTTATGCTGCACCAAATGATTTCACTCAGCACTGTCGTATGGTTTTCACTTACATTTTATACAAATGTAAAATTAAGATTAACCATCTTTAGATGTTTTGTGAGCTTACTTTTTCTAATTTATTTTTGTGCTTACGTAAAGATTTTAGATTATAAAAGTTTGCCATCTATGGTATCCCTTCGAATAGTATTTTTACAAATATATTCATAGGTGCTATTTAAACCATTAAAGAAAAAAATTATTGTCTACTTAAGGCCCTTTAGATATTCATTTGAAAATGTGCACAAAAGTTTAACACTTTACTTTGAATGCAGCAAAGCTATTTTCCATTCATTTTAACCCAAAGACTTTTCTTTCTTTTTTTTTTTACCTTTTTTTATTTTTTTATTTCAGCATATTATGGGAGTACAAATGTTAAAGTTACATATATTGCCCATGCCCCCCTACCCCCTCGAGTCAGAGCTTCAAGCGTGACCATCCCTCAGACGGTGCACATCTCACTCATTGTGTTTGTATATACCCATCCCCTCCTCCCCCCTCACACCTGCCCGACACCCGATAAATGTTATTCCTATATGTCCACTTAGGTGTTGATCCATTAATACCAATTTGCTGGTGAGTACATGTGGTGCTTGTTTTTCCATTCTTGGGACACCTCACTTAGTAAAATGGTCTCCAGCTCTATCCAGGATAATACAAGAGGTGCTATATCATCATTGTTTCTTAAAGCTGAATAGTACTCCATGGTATACATATACCACATTTTATTAATCCACTTAATGGGCACTTTTAACCCAGAGACTTTTCTTTCTCATGGAAAAAGAGTGGGTTTGAAGATCAGAAGAGCAAATGAAGCTGGGGGGTGGGGGAGTCAATTGTTTCAACCTCCAGAGCAAATCATCTGCATCTGTGTACTTGAAGCAGGCAGTGATTTCTCTGACTAGTGTGCTGTACAAAATTAGTTAGCTTTGCCCAAATCTCAACCTTAGGGATCTCAACATGAATTTAATTGATCTGAAATAAGTATAGGACCAGCAGAAAAGTAAGCTGGAAAAAAGTTCAGAGTTGAACAGTTTCCTCTGGAGTAATGAACCAAAAAATTGTCTAAATTAAAGTGAGAGAGATCAACTATTTCCATCTACCCCTGTTTTAAAAAAAAAAGAAAAGAAAAGAAAGACAATTTACTCTAGGGCAATTAAACTCTCTTTTAAATCTCGCTCTGTCACCCAGGCTGGAGTACTGTGGCCCAATCATAGTTCACTGCAACCTCAAACTCCTGGGCTCAAGTGATCCTCTTGCCTCAGCCTCCCAAGTAGCTGGGACTACAGGTGTGCACCACCACATGAGGCTAAATTTTTGTAGAGACCAGGTCTCACTTTGTTGCTCAGGCCAGTCTCAAACTCCTGGTCTTGAGGGATCCTCCCTCCTCCCCCTCCCAAAGTGCTGGGATTACTGGCTCAAGCCACCACACCCAGCCCTAAAGTACTTTTAAAACTTGTTCTGATTCAATAAAAGTTGTATTGTCTAATGATTTTAATAATTGGACTTTACTAAATTAGGTAATCTATAATATTTACAGGGGCGAGGGCAGGGGGGGGTGGGAGGACAGTGCCTCACACCTGTAATCCCAGCACTCTGGGAGGCCTAGGTGGGAGGATCACTTGAGGTCAGGAGTTTGAGACCAGCCTGAGCAAGAGCGAGACTCTGTCTCTCCTAAAATTAGGAAAAATTACCCCGGCATGGTGGCACACTCCTATAGTCCCAGTTACTCGGGAAGCTGAAGCAGGAAGATCACTTGAGCCAAGGAGTCTGAGGTTGCTGTGAACTAGGCTGATGCCACGGCACTGTAGCCCTTGCGACAAAGCGAGACTCTGTCTCAAACAAAATTTACTGGGAAGAGAAAAATTAAGAACAAAGATACTACAATGCTTCACAGCTTTTGAGAGTAAATGGTTTATTATTGTAAGGCACTTCATGTGTTTTTTTGGTTAAATGTCACTTTAAAAAGTGGTGAGTTCACATTTTCATGCTTCCCATTTTTTTCACATCTTTTCAAATTTCTTGCTTCCTTATCTGTGTCTGTAGGATCCTTTTTAATCTAGGAGAAGTCTGTATGGATACGTGGATACTTTAAATCTGAAGAGAGAAATCAGCCCACTGAAGAATAGTACAGCTAGACACATCCCAGTCACACACATCATTTTCCTCTTTACGACCTTCATCCTAGATGTGGCAGCTTTATCTAGCAGCATCAGTCCCAGGGTAACACACATGTCACACAAAGCAACGATGTATGTTTCTGGTGTATACTGAGAGTAACTCGATTCACTGACATAACGTATACGTCTAGTCTTAGGATTCCTTCGAAGATATGGTTCTTGTTTTATATGAATCCACATGTGACCAGATGTCATCACAATCACAAAACACAGAGTTAAAAATCCCCATAAGATTCTGCAGCAAGCAAATGTCCTACTCCTTTCCAATAAATACACAAGTCCGCCAGTGACAGTCAAAAGTATCCCCAGCACAAGGGGACCATGATAAATTGTAAGCTGTTGGATTCTGCTGTGGACCTTCATTCTCTCTGCTACCCATTCACCTATTTCCTCAGCTGTGAAACCCCTTCCATTCAAATGATAAATGTCATCTGGTGTAAATTCTCTGTCAGAAAAGTAGAAGAAACTCGGAACTGTGGTCACTCGGAACATTTGAAAGACGTTAGGGCTTACACTGTAATCCATCATAACAAAAAATACCTTGTTGGTGAATGAACCAGGGTGTTGCCAGGAATCTGCCAAGAGGTGAAATTCTCCAGCAGCTTCTTCACATGTTACACATGGTCTAAACTCCTGGTGAAAAGTAAACATCACAGTAACAGAGTAGTTTCTTGGTGTTTCTAACACGAAGTGACTGAACACGGGTTCAGTCATTCTTATCACTCTGTTTTTCTTGGTCCAAGCCATCAACTGGCTGACCTTTTTTTCTAACACCTTCTCTTGGGCAGGATGCGTGGGAATGCCATGAGCCATGAACACCAGGGCCATCGCTATACGCCAAAGCCACCACAGTTCTGCCATATTTGTTTACTTCTTTTGGTTACAGAATGCTTCAAAACATGTAAGCCAAAATTTGATCATTTCTTCCAGCAATTAATTTGTCCAAGATGGTATTTTTCCCCCGTCTTCTGCAATCCTGGTAAAGGAGCCATATCACAAATTCCTGTTCACATCCAGTTTAGGAGCCATATATTAGAGTTTACAAAATAACCTATGGAAAAGAATATTCTGTGGTGAAAGGAGTTTGGGAAAAATACTGTTCTAGCTTCAGTCTTTCTCCCAAGCTCTAGGCTGCATGTCTCTAACTGCCTACTGACCAGCACCTGGGGCCACCACAAATACCTCAGACTTCTCGAAAGCCAACCTCATCATGCCCCAACTCCCCTTGCCTACCAAGCCCTTGGTTCTCTGCATTTCTTTTTCTTTTTTTTTTTTTTTTTGAGACAGAGTCTCACTCTGTCACCCGGGCTAGAGTGCCATGGCATCAGCCTAGCTCACAGCAACCTCAAACCCCTGGACTCAAGCGATCCTCCTGCCTCAGCCTCCCCAGTAGCTGGAACTACAGGCATGTGCCACCATGCCCGGCTAATTTTTTCGTATTTTTAGTTGTCCAGCTACTTTCTTTCTATTTTCAGTAGAGACAGGGTCTTGCTCTTGCCTAGGCTGGTTTCCTGAACTCACTTCTGCCTCCCAGAGTACTAGGATTACAGGCGTGAGTCACCGCACCCGGCCTTCTGCCTTTCTCCGTTAGGGAGATACCATCCCACTGAGGTTTTAAAACTGCAGGACTCTTCTTGGACTTCTGCTTGGCCCTAGGGGCAGACTGCCTGGGTTTGAAGGTGGGCTTTACTCCCTGTTAATTACGTGACCCTGGGCATGTTCCTCACTGCTCTGCGCCTCAGTTTCCTCGCTTGTAAGGTGAAGATGGTAATAGTACCCACCTCCTAGGATCGTTCAGCAAAGCCCTCAGAACAGGGTCAGGCCCTCCACCTGTCTTCCTCTCTCTCCTCAGCACCCCGCTAGAGGCAGTGTGGAGGGGAGCAGACAGAATGTAACCTGGCGGGAATCACCTGTGTCTCCATGTCTGCTTTTTAGCAGTGTGTGTCTCATTACCTGAAAAACGGGGATAGTGCCCACCTCACCTATTATTTGTGAGGATGAAATGTTAACATGCTTCCAAAGCCTAGAACAGTACTGGGCAATAAAGCACAGATTAATTTTTTCCCTTCTCTCTCTCTCTCTTTTTTTATGGTTGAATTTTGAGCATTGTTTTCAACATGCCAGTTATCTCTCCCGCCGCTGTGCCCTCTCCAAAATACCATGATCACCCCCTGTATGCCTTCAAGCAGATGGGGAAAACTGGTGCGTCAGATAGGATTGAAGAAATGTGTGCAATGTTAAATGTATATCCATTTCTGGAAGGAGACCTGCTGGGGAGTGAGCTGGGCAGGAGACTTTGACTTTTCCTATGTACTGTTCATCGTTTTTTAATTTTTTAGAGGTAGGGGTCTCGCTGTGTTGCCCAGGCTGGTGTCAAACTCCCGAGCTCAAGCGATCCTCCTGCCTCGGCCTCCCAAGTAGCTGGGACACAGGAGCGTGCCACCACGCTCAGCTTCGTGTTTTTTTTTTATCTTGTCAGGGCACAACTTTCATCAAAACAAAAATGTTTAATTTGCCAATCAAGTGAATGCTCTGCCCCGTGCCCTCCTCCTCACTCAACCCCCGCGCCGCCTACCCTAGAGGCCTCTGCGGACGCCGCGCCGGTCGCGGAACTCAACCCCGAGGCCGGCCGCGGGGGGCGGTTGCCTAGCAACCGGGGCGCTAAACAGAGCAGCCTGGAGACGGCGGCTCGGACTGCGAGCCCTGAACGGAGGTAAGAAGGCGCGGGGCCGCGGGCGGCGGGGCTCCCGCCAGGCCCGGCCTCTCCTCCCCCTCCGGCCCCGGCCCAGACGACTGTCCCGCGGCGGGGAGGGCCTCGCTGGGAGCCGCACGGACCCAGCTCCTCCCGCCCGGCCCGCGCCGCGCCGCCTCCGCCCACAGGGGGCGGCGGGAGTGGGGCGACCGCACGGGGAGGCCCCGCCCGCCCGCCCGCCCGGACGGAGAGCTGGGCGGGTTCTCTGAGAGTCCCGGCCTGGCCCACCGCAGGCCGGGGGCGGGGAGAGCGAGCTGAATGAGAAGTGGTTGCTGGAAGTGCGGGCAGAAACTGGATTAAGGGCTTTTTTTTTTTTGAGACAGAGTCTCACTTTGTTGCCCAGGCTAGAGTGAGTGCCGTGGCGTCAGCCTAGCTCACAGCAACCTCAAACTCCTGGGCTCAAGCAATCCTGCTGCCTCAGCCTCCCGAGTAGCTGGGACTACAGGCATGCGCCACCATGCCCGGCTAATTTTTTCTATATATGTTAGTTGGCCAATTAATTTCTTTCTATTTATAGTAGAGATGGGGTCTCGCTCTTGCTCAGGCTGGTCTCGAACTCCTGAGCTCAAACGATCCGCCCACCTCGGCCTCCCAGAGAGCTAGGATTACAGGCGTGAGCCACCGCGCCCCGGCCTGGATTAAGGGCTTTTTCCTGCCAACTCCCCCACCAAGGCATTCGGCACTACACACACACACACACACACACACCCCAAAGGGCTCCATTATCCCTTTTTACCTGCTCCAGGACTGGCTGTTTTTCATGCCAACTCCCCCACCAAGGCATTTGGCACCTCTCTCTCTCTCTCTCTCTCTCTCTCTCTCTCTCTCTCTCTCTCTCTCTCTCTCTCTCTCTCTCTCTCTCTCTCTCTCTCTCTCTCTCTCTCTCCAGCTCCATTATCCCCTTTGGCCTGCTCCAGGACCGCCAGGGTCCAGGGCCTTGTGCCTGCAGGGGTGTGGGTGGGAGGAAGCTTAGTTAATGCCTCACACGAGGTGAGCGGAGCAAGGGCTGTCCCCTAGCAGGCTTCTGGCTGGAAGGGGCTCAGAGCAAAATGGGTAGGGGCACGTCCTGCCTGTGTGTGTGCGCTGCGGGGGCATTTGCTCCAGAAGCTGTCCTCCCAAACGGTCTCCTGCAGCCCCGTCGTCCCCCCCCCGCAGGTGGTGAAGGAACAGGCCTGGGGGCTCCGACCCTCACTTGCTGTCCCTGCACCATGGCCACACTGAGTGTCAAGCGCAGCCAGCGCTTCCAGCTGCCTGACTGGCACACCAACACCTGCCTGCTGTCCACCAACGCGGAGCGGCAGCGGGATGCTTCCCATCAGATCCGCCAGGAGGCCCGGGTCCTCCGTAACGAGACCAACAACCAGGTTGGGGACAAGAGCCCAGTCGGGTGGGCGAAGGGCTAGCCCCCAAACCACTGACACCCTCTTTATCTGGCTCTGCCTCTCCCAGACCATTTGGGATGAACATGACAACAAAACTCGGCTGGCAGAGAGAATCGATACTGTCACCCGGTGGAAGGAGATGCTCGACAAGAGTCTGACGGATTTAGATGCCGAGATGGCCACCCTGACAAAGGCAGGCAGCTAGAGCTGGGTGCCAGGAGACAGTGCTGCAAAGACCTGCCCCCTCCGTCCCCACTTCTGGGTTGGGGGTCATGAGTGGCATGTCACTCCAAGACACTCACGGGCCCCTCTGCTAAAGTGGGGATAAGAGCTGCTTCCCTGTGATGGCTCCACCAGCCTCCTGTGCCCCCTTTTCTAGTTGAAGGAGGCTGCAGAGCAAAACCTGCAGGCCAAGAACCTGCCTCTGGATGTGGCCATCGAGTGTCTGACCCTGCGGGAGAGTCGGCGAGACATTGATGTGGTGACAGACCCTGTGGAGAGTGAGCTGCATAAAGAGGTGGAGGTCATCGAGGCCACCAAGAAGGCCTTGCAACAGAAGATCAGCCAGGCCTTCGAGCAGCTCTGGTAAGGGAGGGAGGGGTCACCGGGATGTTCACAAGCACTTGCGGGCTGTGTGCCTCAAATGCGGAACAGGTATCATGGATAATGGGACAATGGCAACTGGCTCTACTGCTACCTTTGGCCCCTCTCGTGCCTGTGACAGAAACCACCAACGGATTGTAGTGTTCTTGCCACTGCCTGGACATGGTCTCAGAGTATGTCTCACACACGACCCTGCTCTAGGCAGCTAGGATCAATTGATTGAAAGCATGAGAGAGAAAGCCCGTTGGCCACCAGCCCTGAGTGCCTTATTGTGAGTGTGTACGTGTGAGTGTTGTGCCCGTGCATGTGTGTGAGCCAGCTCATCTAGCTGTGCCGGTCTCCGTTTCAGCTGCAGCGGCAGCTCCAGGGTCGTCTGCTGGGAAGAGTCATCCCAGCCCCCTCATCCCTCAGTGTCCCTTTAGTTTGATGAGGCCTGCATCCTGGGCCTTGGGGGCGGTTCCCGATTGAGTTGCACTCTCCTCAGCCGCCTGCAGGAAGTCCAACAGCTGCTCAACTCTGACCACCGCGGCAAGATGGAGACGCTGGACATCGACAGAGCCTGTCTCTCTCTCAACCTCACATCCCCAAACATCTCTCTGAAGATCAATCCCACACGTGTCCCCAAGGGGTAAGAGGAGTGTTCAGTCCGTCTTTCCTCCTCCCCTCATGGGCCACCCCCTTAGGACCCCATTATTTCCTGCCACCTGCAGCTCCACCACACTCCAGGAGTGGGATGAGTTCAGTCAGTTCAACAAGGCCCAAGCGGAGGCAGAGATGAAGGCAGCCATGGAGCTGAGGGAGGCCATCGCCCTGACAATTGCCCAGGTGACTGCCCACCCCCAGCCTGCTCCTCCACAGCTAAGGGGTGGCCCAAGTGTGTACCTAGCCCTGACCTTTTGTTCCCTGTTGACCACGTGGCACCCCTTCCCCTCACTTGAGCAATATCCTCCGTGGCCACGAGCTTATCCCTCTCCTCGCCTTGCCTGCCTCCTGTCCTCAGACCAACAACGAGCTCGAAGCCCAGAGGGTTGCAACAGAATTTGCCTTCAGGAAGCGGTTGCGGGAGATGGAGAAAGTGTACAGTGAGCTCAAGTGGCAGGAGAAGCATGTGAGCCTTCTTCTGGGGCCGGGACTTGCTGCTGTGGGATGAGGGGCCAGATGCCCAGCCAGGAACCCCTGGAGTAGGTGCACTGTGTTGAGTTCAGCTGGTGGAGACCTGTCACTCTGTCCCCTGCAGATGTTGGAGGAGATCGCTGAGCTGCAGGAGGACATCCGGCACCTGGAGGAGGATCTGCGCAGAAAGTTACTGAACCTGAAGCTGTCCCATACCCGGCTAGAGGCCAGAACCTACCGGCCCGATGGGGAACGCTGCCGGGACCAGGTATGAGGGTGTCCCCGTGGGGCTAAGGTTCCCTCAGGATCACACCCCAGCACACATTCCTGGTAGAGCAAGGGCACTGCCACGGGGCAGCCCTCAGGCCTGCGGTCAGGGACAGCATGGCTGACCCAGGACTCCCAACGCGCCCCTTTGCCTCCAGGTCCAGTACGGCCTCACTGATGAGGTTCACCAGTTAGAGGCGACCATCACTGCCCTGAAACAGAAGCTGGCACAAGAACAGTAGGTTTGGGGAGTAGGCAGGAGGGGCAGGGAGATACCACCCACCAATGGGGCCTCTTGCTATCTGCCTGTTCCCCTGGGCTTTGTCGTCCTCACTGAAGGCTGGTGCATCTAACCCACACCTCCCGGCCTCACGCAGGGGTGGTGGGTTGTCCATGCTTCCTCCCCAGGGACGCACTGGACGCCCTGTGCAAGCACCTGGCCCGGCTGCAGGCTGATATTGCCTGCAAGGCCAACTCCATGCTGCTGGACACCAAGTGCATGGACACCCGGCGCAAGCTGACTGTGCCTGCTGAGAGATTTGTGCCTGAGGTGGACACCTTCACCCGGACCACAAACCGCACCCTGACTCCACTCAAAAGCTGCCAGCTGGAGCTGGCCTAGCTCTGTAGGGCTGAGGGAGCAGGAGAAGCTGAAGCTTGGATGGGAAATGGAAGAGGCAGGAGAGACTGAATCTAATAAATGTGTAGGTTCTCAGACCACGCTGCTCTCTGCTACCCCTGCACCCCTGCATGGAGCCTGTAGGAGGAAGAGAGTTTCGACCTGCCCTCCTGTGTATGGAGGAGCAAAGATGGGGAACATCATCCCCCCCAAAGTCCATGCTCCAAATTTATTCTGGGCTAGGCCACCACTCACAGGGCTTTAGCAGAGGAGCCTCCACCTAGCTCTACCCCTGCCCCAGTAGGCCCCTTGCCTGCCCTTTTGATGCCTAACGGCGATCCAGAGGGGGCCAGGATCCCAGTGGAGGGCCTATTGGGGGTGTCTGGGCCTGAATCGGGACCCTTTGCAGTTCACAGTGGGGAGAGCCTGGGCTCAAAACCGAGGCTGACGGGGGCTGCGCGGCGCCGCGCCTCCGGGCCGCTGGGGGCGCTGTGGGCCGGGGAGCGGCGCGCAGGCTCCAGGCCACTGGGAGGCGCTGTGGGCGGGGGAGGAGGGAAGCGGCGCCGCGGCACCGGAAGTGGCGGCTGGCCGGCGAGCGGATGGCTGCGGTGGCTGCGATGACGGCTGCGGGCGGCGGCGGGGCTGGCGCGGCCCGCTCCCTCTCGCGCTTTCGAGGCTGCCTGGCTGGCGCGTTGCTCGGGGACTGTGTGGGCGCCATCTACGAGGCCCACGACACCGTCGACCTGACGTCAGTCCTGCGCCACGTCCAGAGCCTGGAGCCCGACCCCGGCACGCCGGGGAGCGCGCGGACAGGTGGGCGGGGCCGGGCGCACGTGGGTCGCGCCCCGCCCACGGGGGCCCTGGGGAGGGGGCCGTGGGGGACAGAGTGCGGGGTGTGGACTGGTCGAGCTGTGCGCGGAGACCAGGCTGCCCAGGGCGGCGGGGCCGCAGTCGGATGACCCGCAGACACCTCGGACTCGCGGGTCCAAGTCCGAACTCCTTTTTACGCGTCTCGCCCCAACGTTCCCCGGCTCGGGGCAAGGCAACACCGGCGTCATTCTCCTGGGCGTCATTCTCCTGGGCGTCATTCTGGATTGCGCCTGCTCCAGTATGCAGATGCCCTCGATTTATGATGGGCTCACCTCCCTATAAACCCATACTAAGTTGAAAATACCCTAAGTCAGAAGTGGCATTTTCAACTTACAGTGTGCCTAGCCCCATCCTGAGTTGCGGATCCTACTGAATGAGTATCGCTTTAGCACCATTGTAAAACCAGAAATACTGACTTGGACCATCTGTATACCGTCTATATACCCCCTGCCTTCCTGACTTGACCTGTTTTATCCAGTTCTCTGGACTCTGTACACCACCAGCGCATTCGCCACACAGTAGGGAGCGTACCTCTCAAAGCATAAATCTCGTCGTGTCCTCCCCGCATAAAACCCTGCTGTGATTTCCCAGTTACCCGTAGGTTAGAGCCAAACTCCTCAACTTGTCCTACCTGGCCCCACGCCTCCGGCATGTGCAATTTCATCTTATGCCACCCTTGGCCTTGCTTTCCGCTCTTGGGCTCCTCTCACACCATACTTCCTCTAGCAGGAACATTTGCACCCTGCCGTCCCTTCCCCAAAAGGTAACTCCTCTTCCCTTTTCCTTCCCTTGTGTAGTCAGCTCATCACCCAGATCTCAGCGCAGATAGCATGTCTGAGGTCAAGGAGAGGATGTGAGTTTCCTGGAGCCATGGTCAGAACCTTGGAGAACACCTATGTTTAAGAGGGAGGTGGAGGAGGGGGAAGGGAGCGAGGGAAGGAAATAGTTTGATAGGAGGAGAAGCAGGAGGCATTATCAGCCATACCTAGGAAAAGAATTTCAAGATGAAGACACTGGTGTCACACTGTAGAGGAGAAAATCTGGACTTAGAAAAGCATTTTCAGTGGGTTAAGGAGGAAATGAGAAAATAGTAGTATGGTTTGGTATGAAGGGAAGGAGAGCGAGGAGTTATATATAATAGTTGTGAAGACAAAATGTTGGGATGGGTTTTTATTTCATTGTTGGTTTGATGTTAAGATGAGGAAAAAGCATATTTTAGCTTAAGAGGTGTTTTAAGACCTTCGGATACAAGTGACAGAAAACCCAACTCAGATCGCCTAAGTGAAAAGGATTATATTGGCTGACATAACTGGGAAGTGCAGAGGTAGGTCTGGCTGCAAGCAGAGCTGAATCCAGGGACTCAGATCATCTCCCCAAGGCCCAGTTCCTCTCCATTGTTCAGATCTGCTTTCTTCTGGGTGCATTCACTTACCCTGGCAGACCCGCCCTATGGGATGGCCCCAGCCACTCCTGGCTCCTCCCAACTCAGCAGCTCCAGCAGAAGAAGAGTTTCTCTTTGCAGCATTCCCAACAAAAGTCCCAAATTAGGTCTCGTTGGCCTGGCTTAGGTCATTTGTCCATCCCTAACCAAGGGAATGGGGGTGCTATTTTATTAGGCTGGAGGTAGGGTTGGTGCCATGCCCTATTCACCTGGACTGGGAGTGAGAAAGGTGGTTCTTGGGGTACACTGGGTGCAGTGACCAAATGAAAACAGAATAGATGCTGTTCTCCCGAGGAGGGAGAGGTTGAGGATAAAGGAGAGAGGGGACAAAGAAGAGCAAGGTCCCCAGGGGAAGGGACTGGGATGGGTTCCGTCTTGGACCAGGGGAGACTCATTCCTGAGGGCGCCCGGGGAGTGCAGTTGCAGATGAAATACCTGTTAGCTACTCTTCCTGGTGAGCAGGAGGTAAGGGCCACCCAGGGGTGGGAAGGGAATAGGAAGGCAGGGCTTGGGGATTGGAAGATGCCAAGAGAGGGTGCAGCAGCCATTCAAGAATTGAGAAAAGAGGCTTCCCTGGGAGTCTGCTTCATTCTCTGTAAGCAGCTCTGCCACAAGTAAGACCAATCCCCTGTCCCTGGCAGGCTCATAGCCTATTTGAGCAGTCACAAATGACCAGCATCGCAGTGTCAGAAGTGCCAGGGCAGTCTTCACAGGCACTTTGAGGAAAAAGAGGTGTTGCGAGTGGAGGGATGGGAGCAGCCCTGGCTGGGAGGAACCCAATCCCACCCCCCTGAGGATGTGCAGGGAGGCAGTGGGATAGAAGATGGGTAAGGAAGGGGCCAGACACGGGAGGGCTTTGAATGCCAGGGCCATGAATTTGGACCTCATCCTGGAGGCAGCAGAGAGCCATTTTGAGCAGGAGAATGAGCCGAGGAAGGTGGTAGTCTGCTCTTAGGAGGAATGTTCAGGCTGCATGTGCAGGTTGGATTGGAGGGTGGGAAATGGGCGGGAGGTTTGACAGGCTCTGCCTATAGTAGCCCAAGCAGGTCATACTAAGACCAGAGCTGCAGTGCTGGCAGCCAGAAGCGGATGGATGGTTCTCCTTCAGAAATCAGTGGGACAGTAATCTTAGCACTCTGGGAGGCCAAGGCGGGCGGATCGCTCAAGGTTGGGAGTTCAAAACCAGCCTGAGCAAGAGCGAGACCCTATCTCTACTAAAAATAGAAAGAAATTAATTGGCAAACTAAAAATATATATAGAAAAAATTAGCCGGGCATGGTGGTGCATGGTAGTCCCAGCTACCTGGGAGGCTGAGGCAGAAGGATCACTTGAGCCCAGGAGTTTGAGGTTGCTGTGAGCTAGGCTGACGCCACAGCACTCTAGCCAAGGCAATAAAGTGAGACTCTGTCTCAAAAAAAAAAGAAAAAAATCAGTGGGACATAGTGACTGAGTCAGAATAAATAATTGCTGAAATCCTATGGCTTCCCAAAGCTGGGTAAAACTGGACAGGAGAGGCTGACTTTAGGTTGTTGTGGGTGTTGTAGCTCTAAAGGGAATGAGCAGGAGGCCTCCGCTCTGGAGTCCTGCAGCTCGCCTCAGCCCCATCGTCTCCCCACAGAAGCCTTGTACTACACAGATGACACGGCCATGGCCAGGGCCCTGGTGCAGTCCCTGCTGGCCAAGGAGGCCTTTGACGAAGTGGACATGGCTCACAGGTAAGGGCGTGGTCCTGGGCTAGGCAAACCAGGTGAGCAGAGTCACCACACCCTTGACAAGAGGAATGTCTGTGCATGCCCAGGACCACCCCCCAAGTCTGGGACCCTGTGTCTAAGGCTGACACAGCTTCCCAAGCTAACAGTGACAGCACGGCTGGTACATCCTTAGGTCCCCAAGGCTTCCTCGTTTTCCAAACCAGCCCAGTTTTCTTTCCCAATTCTGAGAGGCATCATTGAAACCCCAGTTCTGTCCCCCTTTTCTCCCCTAGGTTTGCTCAGGAGTACAAGAAAGACCCTGACAGGGGTTATGGTGCTGGAGTAATCACTGTCTTCAAGAAGCTCCTGAATCCCAAGTGTCGCGATGTCTATGAGCCTGCCCGGGCCCAATTTAATGGGAAAGGCTCCTATGGCAACGGGGGCGCCATGCGGGTGGCCGGCATCTCCCTGGCCTATAGCAGTGTCCAGGATGTGGAGAAGGTATTTGAGATGGGCCGGCCTCTGGGCTGTCCTTCCTCTTCTGCAGCATGGGTTCTGTGACAGCAGGTCTTCTTGTCCCTAGTTCGCCCGGCTCTCAGCCCAGCTGACACACGCCTCCTCCCTGGGTTACAATGGTGCCATTCTGCAGGCCCTGGCTGTGCACCTGGCTTTGCAGGGCGAGTCTTCCAGTGAGCACTTCCTCGAGCAACTCCTGGGCCACATGGAGGAGCTGGAGGGTGATGCCCAGTCTGTCCTGGATGCCAGGGAGTGAGTATGGGGATGGAGGCGTGTGGGTGTCTGCGGGTACAGGTGGTGGGTTGGGGGCACCTGGCATTGCCACAAGCTAAACCTTCCTTGATGGCAGACCCTAGGGAGGGCCTGCAAGCCCCTTGCCTTGTTTGTGTCCCAGGGCTCTCAGGGTCCCAGAGAACAAAACGACCTGCCCACCTAGCCCCTCCCGCTGCTTGTCCAGGCAGCCGTGTGGGCTGCCGGCCTGACCACGTCCCTGCTCGCTCTCACGCAGCCCCTTCCCCCTGCCCGGCGACTGCACCCTGCTGGCTTCGACCTCCCTGAAATCTCGCCCCCAACCCCGCAGGTTGGGCATGGAGGAGCGTCCATACTCCAGCCGCCTGAAGAAGATCGGGGAGCTTCTGGAGCAGGACTCGGTGTCCAGAGAGGACGTGGTGTCCGAGCTAGGTGGGTGGGCCTGCCCGTGATTTGTTCCCCCACCTTTTGTCCTTCAGGGTTAGTCTTGGGCTCAGGGAGGGGAGTATGGAGTTATTTTGCCCTGGCCAGGCCCTGTAGGGTCCTTGGCAGGGGTGTGACCTCAGTGCCTTCAGCCTTGTAGATCAGTGTCCCCAGAAACGGAAGCCGACCACCTGTTTTTACAGGCAGTGTTGATAACAGATGTGTGTGTGCCCAGCATTGGTCCTGGGCACTGTGCGGAATGCTTCGATCACACTTCATCCTCACAGCAGCCCCGTGAGAGGGTTACTCACTTTACTCACTCTGCACTGAGGAGTGGGATCCAATAGCAGGAATCTTAGTGATTTCCCAGTCACGCCCTATGTGAAGCCAAGGGTGTTGACGTGTGGCAAACAGCAGGACGGCCAGGGGCCGGGAGGGTGTCAAGCCCCTGTAATCTGGCTTCCCCACAGGAAATGGCATTGCTGCTTTTGAGTCTGTGCCCACCGCCATCTACTGCTTCCTGCGCTGCATGGAGCCCGACCCCGAGATCCCCTCTGCCTTCAATAGCCTCCAAAGGACTCTCATCTATTCCATCTCACTTGGTGGGGACACTGACACCATTGCCACCATGGCAGGGGCCATTGCTGGTGCCTACTATGGGATGGATCAGGTGCCAGAGAGCTGGCAGCAAAGCTGTGAGGGCTATGAGGAGACAGATGTCCTGGCCCAGAGTCTGCACCGGGTCTTCCAGAAGAGTCTGTGAGGGCCACAGATGCTGGGGCTCTGCCATGTCCAGTGGGACCAACTACAGCTCAGATCGGAAACCCTGAGATTCCTCAAACTTGGCTCCTCTGCCTCCGTCTTCCCGTGGTGTGGGCTGGGGTCTTTCTGGGGGAAGTCATCGGAACAGTTAGCGAGGCGCTGACGCCTCCCTTGTGCCGGGCCTCTGGCTTGCTGCAGAGCTGTAGGTGCTCCCTGGCTCCTCAGTGAGACCTGAGAGACCAGGGTGGGTTTATTTTAGAGAATACGTATGGCATTTTCTCATCTAGGACATGGGGTTTGGGGAAGGG
This sequence comes from Mirza zaza, assembly GCA_008750895.1. Classification (NCBI taxonomy): domain Eukaryota; kingdom Metazoa; phylum Chordata; class Mammalia; order Primates; family Cheirogaleidae; genus Mirza; species Mirza zaza. Next base: position 61,538 of record VSMD01078597.1, read on the forward strand.
GAAATGATCTGCAGTAGCATCATTTCTCCCTGTTGGGTTTTGGCCAATTTGACAGCAATCCTGCCCTTGACTGAGCAGGGCCCCCAAGCAGCAGGTGATGTGGATCAAGGGCCAGGCACTTGATTCCAGCTGATCTAGGTCCACACCTAGCCCTTTGCTATCATGGGGCTTGTTAACAGCTTCCAGTGGAAGTCACAGCAATAAACAGCTTTTGGTAAATCCCACCACTGTTTCCTGCTTCTCCTCTGTCCTGAATGGATCCTTCTCCCTTGGCAGCTTGATCTTCTCAAACCTAGTCCCTGTCTGTCTAGGCTATGCTTTCCTAGGAGCTGGGACCCCAAAGCGATGAGCTGCTGTGTTGCCAGGCAAATTCCTCCAGTCGGCTTCGTGTTCTGCCAGGAAGGGCAGAACAGGCATGATTTGGTGGCCTTTCCTGTTAGAGATCACACAAGGTGGCCCAGGCAGCTAGGCCAAGGGCTTTGCCAGAGGCAGTGAGCAGGAACGAGCCAGATTTTTCTGCTCTCAGAGCCTGACTTCCCCAAATAAGAGCTAGGCCCAGCTAGGGCAGGAACAGTAACCCTATAGAAGGACCCCTTCTATCACCAGACTGGCAGCCTTTGGGTGGGGAGGACATGCCATCGCAGTGCCCTGGGTGGACTGCATGCATGTGCCTCCTATATCTTGGGGCTTGGTCAAAGGTCTTGCTGCATGAGGAAATTTTGCACACCATCCATTTTGGAGAAAGGGAAAGAGCACCTCAGACAGCAGGGACATTGAACATCCTTCCAGCCTCAGTAGAAAGAAGCATGCACAGTCTGCAGCTGTCCTGAGGTCTGACAACTGTGGGGCAGCTCTACTTTCAGCCATGGTGGGGCTCTGCCAGGCTGGGGGTTTTTCAGGCATGGATTGTTTCAGGTCTGTTGCCCAGACCCCAGATCGGGGACAGATGTCTTGCTGTTGAGCATGGCAGGTGGTGGGCAGGTGCATTCTGCTCAGGACGGCTCCCCCAGCGTGTCTTCAGTTTTGGGTCTGGCAGTAGCCAGCCCTCAGGAGTGAAGACTCACGATTTCATTCATAATTTGTATCAGATGTTGAGACTTGACCCTTGGGATTCTGAGCCAGCTGTCATGCTCCACTACCCTTGAGAGTTTGCAGGAATGTTCCAGTGAAGCTTGATCCGTCTCTCTCAGCTCCAGTCTGCCTTTGGTTTCTTAAAATGCCTCTTGGCATTTGCTTGGTGGACAGCCTCAGCAGCGTAGGTGTCAAGCGTAGGTGTCTATCATGGGGCTTGTGTGTCAAGCATTTCTGATGCGATGGTGACAGAAACCTGGGCTGGGGAGCTGGGAGGAATGCATGCTCCTTGGGAGAGGGTGGGCACACGAGAGCCCCAGGGCGCTCCCTGGATGCCTCGTGGGATCCAGAGCCCTGAGATGCCTCTGCGTCAATGCTCACTGCAGCATGGCACTGTTCTGTACAACAGGTTTTATTGAGGTTGTGTCAATACAGTCAATACAGTTTCTCTTTTCAAAAAGAAGTCCCATTTTATTTGATTCCCCAGTGCATTTTTCCCGAATCTTCTGTGACACAGGGCACGTGATAAATATGTGGAGAACTAAGCTTCCTATACCAAGTTAGAAATGAAATGACTAGTGGAAAACATTTAAACCTTAATCTTAAAAAAACAATTCAGAATCGGAGTACTAAAAATGCACAAGGCACCGCAGTTTTCTTAGTTAAAATTTGACATTGTTTATCAAAGCTAGTCCGTTAAGTGAACACCTGCAACTCAGATCCCGTAAACATTTCAGAAATGCCAACCACTCCTCCCTGAAGGCTTGGGGAATGAAATTTGGCAGAAGCTCAGCTCTGTGAAACAGTTTTTTTGTTTTGTTTTTGTTTTTGGCTCCCCTGGTACCCTGCTTAGTCCCCGGGGCTCCCACTGGGAGCCGATTCATTTCTGCCAATCAAAACTGTCCCCAACACATCAGATTCTAGTGGCTTTGACCCAGGGAAGGGAGAGGTTGAGCAAAGGACCCTCAGCAGGAATGGTTGGAGACTCCTTAGTTGGTTCCCTTGGGTATCAGGGAGTTAGAAATCAAGTGTCCCTGGGGCAGATTTGGGTTTTCATTTCTCCTTTTGAAAGAGAAAGTGAACAAATAGCCTGCTTTGGAGAATTGGCGGGCAGGGCTGCAGGCTTGGCAAGGAGTGTGGGGGAGCGAGCTGAGCAAGCAGTCAGCAGTCATCCTCTGTTTCTGCATGGACAGTCCAGCAGTGTGGGCAGGCCATGTCCTGAAGGACCCAGGCTCACACTCTTACGGGGAGGTGGTCTCGCCTGGTGAGGGCTGAAAGCGAGGCCTCCTGCCACGGCACAAGAATGTCCACCATCCCCAAACTGATCCTCTCAGCTTTACCTGCTCATTGTGAACGAGGGGCCGAGGGCTTGGGAGGGGGCCCCGCCTGTTTCCTGCAGAGGAGCTCTGATGGGGGGAATGGCAGAAATGTCCCAGCCAACTCATTCCAGAGGGGCCTGCTGGCGCCCTTTCTCTCAGAGCCTTGGCCTCCCAGGGCCTAATCTTGCTGAGAACAGGAAATTGGAACCAGAGGGTGGAAGGAGAGGAAGCCCCCACAGATTAACCCCTCCAGTGTACGCCCCCACCCACCATGTGGTTCTTACTAAGGAAAAGCAAGCGGGAGCCTTCTCCGTCCCCGAGCTTGCGTGCACCGTGTTCAGAGGGCCAAACAAGAGGCTCTCTGCTTTGGGGATACCTGGGTTGGGGGTGACAAGGATCCCCTTATAATTCTATATGAGAAAATCAGCCCACCTCTCTACAGGTGGCAGGAGAGAAGGGGAGGCACACCCATGTTTACTGATCGTCAACCCTGCCTCCTGCCACCATCTGCACTAGACACTTCAAGACACTTTGCACAGTTTGATCTTTTTGGCCTGTGGCCGTCCCTAGGGGCCTGTGTGGCTACCTTCATGCTAAACAGAGACAGAGCTGGTGGGGGCAGCCCTGAAGACACGGTGGGTGTGAGGAGCTGCGGCCGCCCCGGGTTCCACACCCCTACCCCTCACAAACTGCCTCCCGTGGCTGCGGCTGACCCTTCCCAGGAGCCTGCAGAGAGGACCACGGACAGGCCTGATGCCACAGCATCACCGCTGGGGTTGCAGTCCTTGCAGGGTGTCCACACTGGCCACCTCGATGCCCCCCTCCTTTCCCCTGGGGGAAACAGAAACTCCAGGGAACCCCACTGTCATATGCTGGAGGCCCTGGGGGAGCCAGAAGAGCCCCAGCCAAGGACTGAGGGAGGCCATGCCCCCTTCCTTGAGCAGGTGCCATTGGGGGCCAGCAGGAGGGGCTGTCCCCCAGGCGGATGGGTGGCAGAGCTCAGCCCCTCTCAGCACCTTCGAGGCCCAGCAGAGTCGAGGACACACAGGCCTGGGCTGCGCATCCCGGGACGCGGCCTGCAGCCAGGCAGGGCAGGGATGGGGTGCAGCCCCCACCCTGCACCGATATTTGGGGGGAGGGAACTCAGGCCAGCCCCTTCCGGCGACAGTCTCAGCCTGCACGTAGGGAGAAAGCAAGTCAGTCTCCTCGGGCCAAGGCTGCGGCTGCCTGTTCGGCCTGGTTTTTCTTTAAATGGAGATTCTTTGGAACTGAAAAGGTCACTCTACCACTAAAGAGGAGGAGGCCAGGGCAGCGGGGCCCCCGCGGGTTATGTGGGGCAGAGCAAGAATCCTGAAAAGGAGGAGTGGATGTACTCGGTGGAGTAGAGGCCGTTGGCCTGGTCCGAGGGCATCTGCACCCAGACCTGGTCGTTGGGCCGCAGCTGGAGCACAGCCCCGCCAGACGCCTGGTCCAGGTAGCCCTTCTTGTACTCGTCGTAGGTGTAGGTGGCTGGCACGTTGTTCTTGTACAGGGCCACCCACACGTTGGTGCCCTTGACATGCACGTGGTAAGCGAAGTAGTAGACACCGCCCACGGGGCAGGTGAAGATGCCGGTGGCTGGGTTGTAGCCGCTGTGGCCGTTGTAGAGAGTCCGGTCAAATTTCACAGGCATGCCCGAGGCGGGGAAGGGCGAGGTGAGCACGGCAGTGAAGGCCGGGGTGGCGTGCACTGACAGCTCGCCCAGCCCGAACTGCGGCTTGCCACCCTTGCCCAGCACGGCGCCCTCCACGCCACCGTTGGGCAGGTGCAGGCCTGCGATGCCAGTCTCATCCAGGGCCCCAGGGGCGCCAGGGGGCCCAGGAGGGCCGGGAGGCCCAGGAGGCCCTGTGAGTCCTGGGGAGCCCGGGACCCCAGGGGGCCCTGTGGGCCCAGCCGTGCCGGGTTCCCCCACTTTCCCTTCCCCAGGAGGCCCTGGCAGGCCTGGTTCGCCCTTCAGGCCCGGCAGACCCTGGGGCCCAATAGGGCCAGCGGGACCCTGGAGTCCTGGGATTCCCGAGGGACCCCTCAGGCCAGGCTGCCCAGGGAGTCCCAGGTCACCTTTCTGCCCCAGGGCCCCTGCCACCCCTGGTCCTCCAGGGCGGCCCGTGAAACCTGGCTCCCCTTTGGGCCCAGTCGGTCCAGGGGGCCCATGGGCCCCAGGAAGTCCCCTCTCACCTGGGAGCCCAGGTTTCCCAGCCAGGCCACTAGGCCCCTGGTCACCCCGAATGCCAGGCACTCCTGAGGGGCCTTCAGGCCCTGCTTCCCCTTTAGGCCCAGGGGGCCCACGTCTGCCAGGGAGCCCTGCAGACCCAGGAAGCCCAGGGGGGCCACCAAGGCCCTGTGGGCCCTGCTCCCCTGGCTCCCCATCCTCACCTGGCTCACCCCTGTCCCCCAAGAGCCCTGGGACCCCAGCTGGGCCCCTGTCCCCCTTGGGGCCTGGCAGTCCTGGCATCCCATAGCCAGTGGGACCTATCAGGCCAGGGGGACCCCGGGTCCCTGGCTCCCCTTTGGCCCCTGCTGGGCCCTGTGGCCCTGGCACCCCTGCTGCCCCTGGTACCCCCACACCATCTACCCCAGGGGGTCCTTTGGGGCCCACAGCTCCTGGCTCCCCACTGGGACCTGGAACCCCAGGAGGTCCAGACTCACCCTTGTCTCCAGGGGCCCCAGGAAGCCCATCCAAACCAGGTTTGCCTAAGCCAGCCGGGCCAGGGAGGCCAGGGGGTCCTGGGGCACCCCCCTGTCCTGGTGGCCCAGGCAGCCCTGGCTGGCCCACTCCATTATCACCCTTTAGGCCTCGATCGCCTGGGGGCCCAGGCTCCCCCTGGGGCCCTGGCTCCCCCTGGAATCCTGGGGGCCCGGGCACCCCTTGAGCACCTGGTTTTCCAGGGACCGTAATGCCTGAAGGGCCAGGGAGGCCAGGGGGCCCTGGGGGCCCCCGGAGGCCCTGGTCCCCTCGTATTCCTGGCTCCCCCCGAAGACCGGGCTGCCCCGGTGGTCCGACCTTGCCTGGGAGCCCTGGGGGACCAGCCTTGCCCATCCGGGAGAAGCCAGGGGGGCCAGCAGGGCCAGGCAGCCCATGGAGCCCTGGCTTCCCAGTGCCGGGTTTTCCTGGGAAGCCAGGAGGGCCAGGGGGGCCCCGAGGCCCAGGCTTCCCTGGGGGGCCGGGCTCTCCTTTCAGGTCCATCGGCAGCAATGGTAGAGGCATTTCTGAGAAAGAGAGAGGAGGCAGTCAGGGGCCTGGACAGTGGGGACAGAGGACCCCTCTACCCGTCCCCGGCACCCGTGTGAGGCAAGGCTCCCTACATCTGCTCATGAAGACCACTCCCCGCTGCTCTCATGGACAGTGGAGTTTAGGGGTGGTCCAGAGGCCACCTCGGGGGCTTTGGGGGCTACAGGGTGTCCTCGCCCACGGCCCCTAGCACCCAATCTATCAGGCTCATGAGGTTGGCCTGACTCTCATCCCCACAAGACCAGCAGGTGGAGTGGCCACCAGGTGGCACCAGCAGCCTGCCTTAGCGAGAGCTGGAGCAGAACCCCCACCCCCCCCACCTCTGCATTCACCTTCCTGTCCCTCCCGGCTCTGAAGACCATCCATGCCACCATCCATACCCTGTTTCCAGGCCCTCTGGGGCATCAGGAAAGGTGGAGATGGGAAAATCTCTGCTGAGGATGGAGGGGCTGTGGCGGGGGCGGGTGGGATCCGATGGGGTGGAGGAGGCGGGGAGTTCGGAGGTCAGGAGCTGCTGGGGCACTGGGGCGGGGGAGGCTCTCACCCAGGTACTGGCCCTTGCCCTCGCGGAATGGCGGCCCCACAGGTCCTTTCTGCATGGGCTGCATGTACTTCACCGGGGCGTAGCCCGCTGCCCCGCCGCCAGAGGACGCACGCGGCCCGCACCCCAGCAGCAGCAGCAGCAGCCAAGACAGGGGCGACAGAGCCCCCGGCATGGCGTCCGAGGGCGTGCTGCGGGGAGGAACAGAGAGGGGTCGTCAGCCAGCCCCTGTGTGGCTTGGCATCAGGCCCGGGGCTCACAGAAAGATCAGAATTTAGATATTGCATTTGATCTTGGCCAAAGGCTGAGAAGTGATTCACAATTTAGATATTATTCACAAGCAATTCCCAAAGCTACAGAGGTCTGCAGAAGCTACCTCCTGAACCTCTTCTGACCCTGCCTGTGGCTGTCCATCCCCTCCACCATCTCCCAGGACCCAGCCTCCCCCAAACCACCCACTCTCTGCAGCCAGACGTGCCTTCTAGAGCACAATGTGACCTTCCCCTCTAAAATCCCTTTGGTGATAACATCCACTCCATGTGCTGGGCCAGCTCTCTGCCAGACACTGGGCTGAGCTTTTTAGAGAGAGGAACTAACTCAATCCCCACAACATTTGAACAAGGTATTGTTATTGTCACCCCCACCTTTCTGGTGATAAAACTAAAGCAAAGGTCTCTAGGAAGCAGAACTGGGACCTGACTTGGGTCTGTCTGACTCCACATTATGCTGATGCCCTTCTGGGCTCCCCACTGCCTTCAGGATCAAGTCCATGGTGCTTAACACAGCATTCGAGGCCTTTCTGATCTACTCTGTGCCTGTGTCTCCAACCCTGTTGCCCGCCCTTTCTCTGACCTCCCCTCCCCACACCTGCACCCAGTAAACCAGAACTTCTTTATAGCCCAGACCCCAGGCAGCCTCGCACTTCTGGGCGTTTGCACCTGCTGTTTCTCTGCCTGCAGTATGCTCCTCTTGCATGCATCCCTTAAGGCCCAGGGAAGCTGTCACTCTGTCCTCTATCAAGCCTCCCTCCTTTGTGCCCCGACCTGACCTATCCCTGTCCCAGCACTGAACTCAGCCGAGAGGACAGGGCCTGGGTGGGGAAGAAGTGCAGGCTCTGGGACCAGGCACCCAGCCTGCGTCTCCCACTCAGCACCTGGGGGAGCTGGACAAGAGGCTTCTTCATCTGTAAAATGGGACAACACGTCCGCACAAAACTCGTACACGAATGCTTATAACAGCAAGATTCCTAAAAGCCAAAAAAAGCAGGGACAACCCAAATATCAATCAAGTGATGAGTGAATAAATAAAGTGTGGTATCTCCATACACTGGAATATTATTTGGCAATAAAAAGGAATGAAGTACAAGCTTTCTAGTCCCAGCTACTCGGGAGGTTGAGGCAGGAGGATCACTTGAGCCCAGAGTTTGAAAAGGCCAGCCTGGGCAACATAGACTCCATCTTTAATTAAAAATATTTTTTTAATTTAATTTTTAAAAAGGAATTGAGTACTGATGATACATGCTACAGTACAGATTAATCTTGAAAACACTAAGCTCACTGAAAGAAACCAGATGCTAAAGGCACATATTGTATGGTTCCCCATATAAGCACTGTCCGGGACAGGCGAAGGCCAGGGGCTGCCTAAGGCTGGGGGAGGAGGAATTAGGAGCCACTGCTAATGGGTACAGGGTTTCTCGTAAGGGTGATGAACTGTTCTAAAATTGATTGTGGTGATGATTGCACAACTCTGAGAATAGTAAAAAACCATTGAATTGTATTTTTTTTTTTAAACAGAGCCTTGCTCTGTCGCCCAGGCTAGAGTGCCATGGAATCAGCCTAGCGCACTGCAACCTCCAACTCCTGGGCTCAAGCAATCCTCCTGCCTCAGCCTCCCAAAGTGCTGGGATTATAAGTGTGAGCCACTGCCCCCTGCCGAATTATTATTATTATTATTTGTTTGTTTTTTGAGACAGAGTCTTACTTTGTTGCCCAGGCTAGAGTGAGTGCCATGGCATCAGCCTAGCTCACAGCAACCTCAAACTCCTGGGCTCAAGCGATCCTTCTGCCTCAGCCCCCCGAGTAGCTGGGACTACAGGCATGTGCCACCATGCCCGGCTAATTTTTTCTATATATAATAGTTGGCCAATTAATTTCTTTCTATTTATAGTAGAGATGGGATCTCACTCTTGCTCAGGCTGGTTTTGAACTCCTGACCTTGAGCAATCCACCCGCCTCGGCCTCCCAGAGTGCTAGGATTACAGGCGTGCGCCACCATGCCCGGTCTGAATTATTTTTTAAAGGTGGCTAAAACCTGCTTCTCAGGGCTGCTGTGCTAAGTAGAGATGTCATGACTAGCTCAGGGTGGGCTCCCATTATTAGAATGAAGTTCTATTTGTCATTTTTCATACCCAAGAAAAGTCCCACTTCCCCTCCCTGCTCTAGGCTCCTTCCCACATCCCTGCTCTAGGCTCCCCTCGCCCCTCCCAGAGACCTCAGGCATCCATGCCAGGGAGCAGGGAGTGTTAGGGTTAGGGGTGTGAGCTGTGTTAGGGTTAGGGAGTGCGGGCTATGCACATCCAGGGGTGCTGGCGGGGAGCCAAGAAGGCTTCAGGACCACATTCCTCCAAGCTCAGGATCCTGTGGAGTTTTGCAGGAATGAATCGCAGGGCTCTGGGAAAGGTCCAAGGAGCTGCCAAACCAGCTCTTGGGTTCGAATCCCAGCTCCACCACCAACCCATTCTGTAACCTCAGACGGTCATTTAGCCTCCCTGAGCGTCAGCATAATAGTGACACCTGCCACTCACAGGCCTCTGTGCCGGCCAGTGATCTGGGCCTCAAAGGCCTCATCTCCCTTTAATCTTCTCAACGACCCATGAAGCTTATGCGATTCTTATCCCCATTTTACAGGTGTGGAAGTGCCCAGCCTTCTTCCCACAGGTGGCTGGGAGTGATGGAGGGTCCAGCCTGGAGGGTGCTCAGGGCAAGGAGGCCCGCAGAGGCCACAGGCAAGCAGGACACGAAGGAAGGGCCCCAGGTCCAGCCAGGAGCCCGAGTGGGCCCAGCCAGCTGCCCGCCTTCCACTCCTCCTTGGCAATGGGGGCTCTGCGGGAAACAGCCCTGACCCACCCTCTGTGGCTCCCTGACCTTGCCCCAGCCCAGCCCCTCCCACCCTGCACTGTGTCCCCGCCGCAGGTGGGTCAGATGCCAGGCCCCCAGAGCAGGTGTTTCCCGTGACAGAGTCTGAAGGAGGCTCGGGGAGCAGGCGTCAGCGCCGGCCACAGGCATTACGCTCAGTATGTCACTCAATTCCTGCATCGTCCCGCGCCAGGAGGCTGGTCTGTGGACGAGGAGACCGAGGCTCAGGGAAGCAGAGCCGCACACCTGGGCTGGGCGGGCCAGGATGGCAGCAGGGGCCTGCGAGGAGCCTGAGCTCCTAGCCACCAGCAGGGCGAGGAGCGGGGGCTGGAGAGCAAGAGCTAGATGGGGAGAGACAAGCAACCTGAGGCCCCTCCAGCTCCCAGCGCTGCGGGTTTGAGGGGAGGCTCGGCCTGGCTCAGAGCAGGAGGCGGGTTGCACCTGCCCAGTGGGGCTGACAGGGCGTGCAGAGCCTGTTCCCCAGCCTGCAGAAAGAAACGAGGGCCCCGGAGGTGCACAACCTGGCAGGTGGGACAGGAGCCCCTGGACGTGCACAACCTGGCGGGTGGGACAGGAGGCCCCGGACATGCACAACCTGGCGGGTGGGACAGGAGGCCCCCGGACGTGCACAACCTGGCAGGTGGGACAGGAGGCCCCGGACGGGCACAACCTGGCAGGTGGGACAGGAGCCCCCGGACGTGCACAACCTGGCGGGTGGGACAGGAGGCCCTGGACGTGCACAACCTGGCGGGTGGGACAGGAGGCCCTGGACGTGCACAACCTGGCGGGTGGGACAGGAGGCCCCTGGACGTGCACAACCT